>JBBMKA010059976.1:0-17638 GCA_037833695.1 Sechiopsis laciniata
TATATATTTAGGGACCGAAATGAAACAAAATTCAAAGTTTAGAAACTAAAATATAACAAATTTCAAAATTTAATGACCAAAATTGAACTTTTTGAAATTCAAGATCAAAATGGAAAAAAGCTCAAAGTTCATGAACTAAAATAAAATTTTATCATTTTATTTATTCTTTTGTATTTCAAAATCAAACACTTTTGTGTCTGACATTTTAATAATACCTCATTTTAGTCGTGACATATTTTTTTAGTTTACTTTTATATGTTTTTTTCTTTTAAATATTTAATGTTTTCAAAAACCAAAATAATCTCTTAATCTATATGTTGAAATTTAAAATTAGTCTAGCGATTATCTTAATTAAGATTTTGTAATGTCATTAGATATTTTATTATTTCATGAAACTTTTTTTTAGAACAACATTTTATGAAATTGAAATGAACATTATTGAAATATTAAGATAAAAATGATTGATTTTGAAATATTAAAAAAAAAAAAAAAAAAAAAAAAAAAAAAAAAGGTGTGGATCACACCCTATTCTTAGTGTGACAAACTTTGAGTATGACTTAAATTTTTTTTGTCTTTCGTCAATTTTGCCTAAATATATAAAATATTAAAATTCAAATTTGAAGAAATTTTGGGGTGTTTGTTTGACATATTTAAGTAGGATTTAGGTTAAGAAGTTATATTGAAGAATTATATTGAATAGTTAAAAATTGAGAGTTGTGCCAAAAACTTCGTTTGGATGTAGTTTTTGTGTAGAGCATTAGAGTCAAAATCTTGTCTGAATGTAGATTTAAAATAAGTAATTATCTTTAATAGTTAAAAAAGAAATGATTAAAAATCAATGGTTAAAAATGAAAGATTTTGATTTATTTGAAATGAATGATTAAAAATGAGTGGTTAAAAATGATTGAGTAGCTATAAATGAATGATTAAAAATGAATGGTTAGGAATGAGAGTTATTTTTAAAAGTAAAAATGAGGAGAAATTAGTAAAAAATCGTTTGGAGGTAGTTTTCGAAAAGAAGTTAATAAATTATAAAACTAAATCCTACCTAAATATGTCTAACAAACAGCCCCTAATAAATCTTAGATAATATCTAACATATATCCTAATAAATTTCTAATAAATTTAGGAGAATATTTATTAATATTCAAATATTAAATGTCACAAATCCTAAGGGGTGTTTGTTTACCAAATATATTTAATGAGGATTTAGCTTGAGAAGTTATTTTGAATACTTAAAAATTGTCGTAGACAAAAACTCATTTGAATGTGATTTTTGTAGAGGAGATAGAGTCAAAATCTTGTTTGAATACATATTTAAAATGAGTAGTTATTTTGAATAGTTAAAAAACAAATTATTAAAAATGAGTGGTTAATATAAATTATTTTGATTGATTTGAAATGAATTATTAAAAATGAATGATTAGAAATGATTGAGTAATTATAAATGAATGATTAAATGAATAGTTAGAAATGAGAAACTATTTTTAAAAGTAAAAAAAAAGAAAGAGAAATTCGTAATTATAAATGAATAGTTAAAAATGAAAAACTATTTTTAAAAATAAAAAAGAAGAGAAATTAGTGAAAACTTATTTACATCTAGATTTTTTTAAAAAAAATTAATAAATCATTCATCTAAATCTATTTAAATATGACGAACAAACACCCCAAAAATATTTTGGGGATATTTATTCCTCACCGATAATAATTGAAAGGAGTACATGATATCATAGTACGAATTAATATTATTTTATGAAATTCAGCCTAAGTGTCGTAATTATTAAGGAAGTGAAGAGAAGAATTAGTAAATAAATAAATAAATAAAAGGAATCTGAAATGGTGGTGCAAAAATTAATGAAGGTGAAGGCACTTGCAGTCGCATGCATTTGCTGCAAAAGAAAAATAAAAGAAATAAAAATAGTCAACTATTCTTTGCTTTATCTGATAATTGGATTAATAAATTATAAAGCATATATACTTTAAGCTGCTTTTTGGGCACCTGTTTAAATGTTATAGGCTTATTCATTGAATCTTCTTTTCTTAATATCCTTTTAATTAAAGCTAATTGTTTTTCCCCTTTTAATCCCCCATTTAATCTCAATTATCTCATGTAATGGGCATCAAATGTGTTTTCTTCCTTTACCGAATTTATTTTATTAAACCATAGTAGGTTTGATTTTATTAAGAGAGAAACAAAAAAACAAACTTTAATTTTTTTTTCTTTTATATTTTGAAATTTGAAGCGGTAACCAACGGGTTACCATGGATAATGTACACTAAAACGGAGGAAATACTACTTTTGTTGGCATGATATTGGTTTTTTTAGCACAAACTTTAGTAATATAGTATATAAATATGTAGTAAGTTTTTTTAAGTAAAAAATATAGTAATTGATTGGTATACTTTTTTTAAGCAAATTGATATGTATTCTTTTCACTAATGATGGCAATTTCTTATCTTTATATTCACCTTTATTGTATTAAAAATAGAATATTAAAATTTGGTTTAATAACCATTTTTTTTAAAAAAAATCTTACAATTTATCTATGGTAGTTTTTGCCTCCCCATATTAAATATTTAATTCTTAGATAAATTTTAAAAATAAAAACAAATTTTTGAATGGTACTTTTTTTTTCTTCAAAATATGATTTGGTTTTAAGAATATAAGTGCTAAACAGATAACACAAAGTAAAGTCATATATGAAAATTGTAATTAAGTTATCATCAAATTGGTTGTCAAGCCAAACATTAATTGTCATGTATTTTTGACTTAGAGATAATAAGTTCAAATCTAACAACCGTCTAAATTAAAAAAAATTAAACACTTTTCTTAATCAAGCACACATTACTCTTTTTTTAAGGTTCTTTCATTTTTTAAATTTTGGGTTTAAAATGTAATTAAATTATCAAGACCTTAAGATTATTTCATTTCATTATAAGTTTTTTTTTTTTTTTGAAATGTGATTATAAGTATGTTTAGATATCTAGATAAATACATTCATTTATATTATTTGAGTTAAATTATAAATTTGTTGCAGAAGAAAATTAAAATTTAGTTGAAAATGTTAGAACTTTTTTTAACTCGTAAAATTGTTAGAATCAAATATCGATTGTTGAACTGGTTTACAACCAAACAATGAAATCATTGTGTAACTGACTCATTTGATTTTAGTTTTATGATTATATCAAACATGATAAATAGTATTTGTCATTAGTATTTATTAACAAATTAAGTATATATGTGTTATTGATTATCTATGTATAAATGAAGTGATTAGCTATATTTTGTTGAAAGTGTGGATTAAACAATTTGAAAAAAATTGAGTTGTCAAAATTCCAAAGAACTTCCATGAAATTGCCGATTTCTATTTTTTTTTTTAATAATCGGCTACATAACTCACTCGATTAACAAAATACAAAGCACTACTTTATTGATAAATGGATACTTAATTGTCGCATACTTAATTTGCTAGTAATTACAAATGATGTTGATTGTTTATAAAATTTATCAAATCATAAAGATTAAATTTTAAATTTTAAAATTAAAGAGATTTAGTCTTAATTTTCTCTAAATTATATGGATTAAATCTGCCATTTAACCTATTATATCAACATTAATGGTGTTATTTGAATACCTAACTCAGTAGCTAGTGTGAATTTAAAAAAAAAAAAAAAAAGAGAGAGAGAGAGAGAGAGAGAAAAAAAAAAAAAGAAAAAGCTTAGTAGCTAGTGCTTATCAAACATGTCACTTGCCAAACAAGAGCAATAATTCAACGATGTCATTGCAAATTTAATTACCAAAAAGTCATGATTCGAATTTCATACTCAATCGAATAAAAAAAAGTGATACTTGTGAGAATAATATATATATACAAATTTAATTACCAAAAAGTCATGATTCGAATTTCATACTCAATCGAATAAAAAAAAAGTGATACTCGTGAGAATAATATATATATATATATATATATATATATATATACTTATTTTCCTTGAGTTTGTTAAATACCACGAGAAAGAGTATTGGAAAATAGCTTCTAATTGAATCAAAGCATATACTTAAAGGAGTATGTCTGTGTTTGGAAAGACTTTTTTAGAAGTAGGATTTTTAATTGAAATATTTCTTCTATAGCCACTAGAGACCATTGGAAATCTTATCTATATAGAACTATATTTCTTCTTTACTAAAAAAATATATATAAACTATTTTATAATATTTAAGGAAAAAAGTCAAAACATATTTTTGAAAATTCTAAAAGGATTAAATTATACCTTTCATTCTTTGGTTCTTTAAACATCATTTCATAACCATTTGATTTTTAAGTTTTGGATGTTATATACTTTGATCACCAGGTTCAATAAGCTTAAATTGCCGAGAAGTTAAAAAAAAAAAAAAAAAATTGATGAGTAATTTTTAAAGGACACATTTAATACATCATGTTGCCTAATTGATGAAATTAATTATGATATGCTAATTAGGAGTAGTAAAGTTAATGGTCTAATAGTTTTATTATTTAGAAATAATCCAATTCGACATCACGATCCTAGATTCAATTTTAACAATCGATATTTGGTTATCATATTATTTGAATATTATCAAGCTGTATATTTTCAAATTAAGTTATGTATTGTTGTTTTTTTAAAAAAATTAGAATTTATATGTTTGTCATTTATTTTATGATATTTTCTATATTTTATTATTATTTACCATCCAAATTCAATTTTTTTTTTGGAATAGTACAAGTACAAAAAATTTATAAAAAAAATTAGCATATATAATTATGTTAAGATCAATTATAAATTTAGTCCCTATATTTTGAAGAAAGTTAAAGTTTAGTTCTCGTAATTTCAAAAAGTAGAGTTAATTTCTTATGGTTTAAAAAAAGTACAATTAAAAAAAAATAAAATTTAGTCTTTATATTTTGATAAAAACTAAAAAATAATCATTGACATTTCTAATTGTTAACGAATTAAATACTTGTTATTCATGTGTCAATGATGAAATTGTAAATTAAATCACTAATTTAATAAAAAAGTTCACATCATTTATACATGAATAATGAACTACCACGTATTTAATTCGCGTGCAGTTACAAAGGACAATAATTATAATTTAGGTTTTATAAATACTTAGGAACTAAATTCTAATTTTAAAAAATATAGAAACTAAATTCTATTTTTCTTCAAATCATAAATATTATAAGTTCTAGTTTTTGAAATCATGAGAACTCAATTCTAACTTTCTTCCAACAAAATTTATAATTTATATAATTAAATTATAAGTAAAAAAATATATTTTAAAAAATAATAATAAATTCGAGTTAATTTGATGAACCCAAATTAGTTATAGCTCAATTACAAAACCAATTTAATCTATCAAAATTTCATTTATTTGCTCGATTCAAATAAATTCAAAACTCATCCCAATCCATTAAATTAGGTGGAATTGCACACCATCTTATTTGTTGTACGCTATATATCATTGTCCCAAATCAAACACTTTGCTCTTTAAATGCACAACCACACCAAAGCCTAAGGTGAAGAGGACAAAATTTTGAACAATTTTGATTATATCTCTATGATAAATACAAAGAAAAGAAACACAATAAAGAAACATAAATTTTGAGAAAATGCAAAGTTTTTTTTTTTTTTTTAATATTCAAGAATAAATTATAAATTTGGTTGTATGATTGGAGGAAAGTTAGAATTTAGTCGTATAATTTTAAAACTAACTAAAATTTAGACGTTACGATTTGAAGAAAATCATAATTTAACCCTTTTTGTTATAAAAACTTAAATTTAATCTCTATGATTTGATAAAATTATAATCTTTCGAGGAGTATTAAATATATTTAGACAATTATTCATGTGTAAATGATATTTTTGCTTTTCAATTAATCACTTAACTAACTTTTTTTAAACTAACTATTACTATCATTATTGACACATAAATGACAAAAAAATATTTTTTAAATTTTATCAAACCACAAAATATATTTCTAAGTTGTCACTAGATCGAACTCAATCTTTTAAATTTTTTATATTTCTTTTCATCCCTAGATCACCCTATGATCGCTATTAAATTTTACTAGTTTGAAAATTATGAAACTATAATTTAAGTTTCTTCCAACTAATCATAAACCTATAAATTATCATTTTTAAAATAAAGAGATAGGGATGAGGAAGCATGGGAAATATTAGATGCACTGTAAATTTATATTTACAAGAATGCATTGGTAACAGTAATCAATTAAAATTGGACACTAGGAATCCCTTGCTTTGCATGCACACAACATTTATTACCAGAAAAAAAAAAAAAATTTAAAATAATAAAAAAATAATCATTCATCAATCACTCCCCATTGTTTTTCTCCATACTTTTGCTCTGTAAATTACCAATAAAATATTACAAAGACACCCAATACAAAATAAACACATTTATTCCATCAATTGTGCAATCCCCTTTTTTTCCTTTATTTTAAATTTAATTTTCTCCTTTTTGAATTCTATATAAACCCCACAGTACTTCCCCCTCTTCACACAACAACTCACCCACAACTCTCTATTTGTTCCAATTTAGTGGAACAGCTTTTGGGTTTTGGGGCCATGGCCTTAAAATCCCATACCAAGAGAAAAATATGGGGTTTTTCTGTTTTTTTATTTTTATTTTTATTTTAATTTTTTGGTTATTTCCATTGTTGATCGAGGAAAGATTTGGTTTTGAGAAACAGTCGTGGTGGTAGAAGTTTGAAATCTCCAAAATATATGTTATTTTGGAATGTTTTGAGTTCGAAACCAAAATGAATAAATTTAATTATAAAATCTTTTATTGTCTTTTGATCTTGATTTTGGAGTTTTTTATACAAAAATATGTTGAGATTTGAGGGTATTTTAGCAAATTTGTTTACAATTGAAATTTAGGGTAAAGAGGAGGTGACAGAAGAGAGTGAGCACAGAAGGTACTTTCTTGCATATTAGGGTTTATGCTTGAAGCTTTTTGTGCTTACTCTCTATCTGTCACCCCACCATTTCTCTCTCTCTCTCTCTCTTTTCTTTTTTTTTTTTTTTTAATTATTGAATCCATTTTTGCCTCTTCCCTCTCAAAATTTCTTGTTTTTGTTCATATGGGTTGGTTAAAGTTTTGATCTTTTTTGTATATACTAACAGCTTTTTGTTTTGTCCAAGTGAAATCAATGTGAAAATGAAAATATTTATCTCAAAAATCACTTCGTTGAAGCTGTAAAGAATCCATATAGTTTTTTTTTAAATTCATTTATTTATGATGAGATCCACTAATTACTCAGCTTTTGACAGAATGGGACAATCTCTCAAAGGTTAAAGATCTGATCTTTGTTTCCTTTGTGGAAATCAAAATCAAACCAAAGGTATTCTTGAATCAATCATGTTGATTTTGTTGTAACAATCCAGTTTATGTTACATGCAGGTGGGTTTTAATTTGACTCATGGAAATTTTCTGCTTTTTTCTCTTCTTTGATTTGATCTTCTTTTTTTTTTTGGCTAATTTTGGTCTTTAATTTGTATTAATTACTGGATGTAATTAAAGCACTTTAATTTCCCTTCCTCAAAGCTCACTGAGGTTTTCTCTATATTCAAAGTAGAAAGGGAACAATTTGTTTTTTCAGTTAGTGGGGAGGAGAGACAAGGAACGAGGGTTGCCCTCAAAGAACTAGTCGAGGGACTCACACATCGACATGCTACAGTCGAGGACCCTTGGCTTGGTTTCTATGCAAGGGGCTTCATAAAGTGGCTGAATTTCCAAACCAACCAACCCATCATGCTCTTTGAGCATCACTTGAGGAAAATGTAAGGGTTGAAGTCGAAGAGGAAGCTGAAATGGCACAGTTAGTTGTTCTCGAGGAAGAGGAAATGGAAAACCCTCGCATAGATGCACTGAAGCACTTTTCCATTTGGTATTCTATTTGACTCCACTACATAGACACTCGAGAGCAACCACACCTATCCCAAGATTTGGAAAATGACCAGGAAATTTACAATTAAAACTTGTTCGATTTGAGGACATAAGTGAACAATTCTTTGTATTGTTATTAATGACCTAGTTTTGTTGGGGTTGAAGATGAAATATTCCAAGTATAGAAATGGCATGTATTTATTGATTTCATCGTTTTGTGAACTGTAGTAAAGAATCCTAGACCTTGATTGATAACCATTTTATTTTTAGTTTTTGGTTTTTGAAATTTAAGCTTACAATAACTGTCTTACTATATAGGTTTTTTCTTACTTGGGATATCTAAATCCTTATCTATATTTTAAGAAACTAAACCAAAATTTAGAAGAAAAAAAAAGCTTCTAAAAGCTTGTTTATGTTTTTGAAATTTTGTTAGCATTTACCTACATAATCATTGTAGAAAAGATAGAGCACATTGTAGGAAACTAAAAATAAGCTTAAATTTCAAAATCAAATGACTATCAAATAGGATCTTACTTCTTCGAGTTCAATGAAAAAGAGGGAGACATTTAATGAGAATTTGGATATATATAACCCTATGTTTGCAACTTTGCAGTAAGAAAGAAATTTGATAGATTTGAATAGCTGAAAAAATGTTATTACTATGTTAATTAACTTTATCAATCAAACACATAAGTATACTATATGTAGTATGCAAAGGGGCATACAAAACCCAAGATTACAAAATGCGCTCAATTAGCGCAATAGAAGCAATATCATAATTTTTAAAGAAGCAAGATTTATAACACCAAAAGGCTGCATATTGGTTTATTTGTTGTCGAAAGCCAGTAAATTGCGCTCATTCCAAATGCACCAAAAGATGGTGCCAATAAAGTTTGGAAACAATGTTTTGAGTACATAGTTCAAGAGATATCCATGTAAGGCACAAAGACTGATGTTTTCATTAGTAAAGTTTTATTTTCATTGCCAAGAGGCATAAAAAAAACCAAAACATTCTAGATTATATCTATGATGGTCATGGATCTTTAAATTAATTTTCTTTAACAACCAAATGTCGTAAGTTTAAAAGATATATGTATCTTAAGAATAATCGAAATTCATGTAAGCTAGTTCAATCATTTGTAAATATATAAATAAATAAATAGAAATCATTGTGGTTAATTGCAAATAAAAACCTTTTAAGATAAATTTGGTATTGATTATACATAAAATTTCATCCACAATTTCATCCATTTTACTAAGTTGTTTTTTTTAGTTTTTTTTTGTTGTTTTTTTTTTTTTTTTTTTTTTAATGATCTGCATACCTCTAAACATCTATTTGGCTTAATAATTGATCCTATTACATATTTTACCTCCTTTACATAATTTTCTTGATCAAGCTGGAGACCCCAACATTATATATTTGGCAACTTTTAAATTCCCAAAAAAAGAAAAATGCATTTAAGATTCATATTTAGGTTTTGTATCACAAAGGATTGAATAATACTGTAGACAGATCCAAAGGAGGCTCCCCCTTATCCTCAAACTGTTGTGTCCTTTGTTTTTTAAAGAACAAAGATATTTCATTAATGTCAACTGTCAACTTAGGTAAGATACAATACTAAGAATAATATAACAAAGCTAGAAAGTTGGCCAATTTAAAGTAATATAGTACATACAATAATCATAATATATTTGAATAAGCTAGAATTCTTGCATTACACAAATGTAATTTTGGCGATAATATCCTTCCAAAGAGACCTTAACTCTTTGATCGTGTAACAAAAAATTTTAGGGATAAATATGTTTTGTCTCAAAATTTGGAGTCTAGTTGTAATATAGCATCTATATTTTAAAATTGAATATTTTTATCCCTAACATTTCAATAATGCTTACTTTTGATCTCTGAAATGAAAAAAATTGTTAGTTACATAACATAATATTGACTAAAATGATAATTAAACTAATTTTAAATTTCAACATATTGAGGAAGTGATTATTTTAGTTTTCACATGAATTTATTTTTTTAAAAAAATAAGTATAAAATAAATTTAAAAAACACACCATAACTAATAGTGAGCATTATTGAACTATGAGGAGTAACAATATTCAATTTTGAAACATATGGATCATATTGAAATTAAATCCCAAACTTAAGAATTAAAAAGTTAATTTTCCCAAAATTTTATCATTCCCCTACGACCAAGCTATCATAAGATGCTTGATGATCAAATGATAGATTATTTAACTTTTAAATTAATTTGAGACCAGTTGAAATGAAAAAGTTTTCAAATTTGTTATAATTGGCATATAATGTCGCATCCGAGGAATCTTTGGAACACTTTTGTTCATTGTTGTAAACATCAAATGTATGAAATCCATCTATGACTAATATTTTCGAGGTGCTCTTATCGTGTTTTTGGTTAGAACGCTATGCTAGAATCTTTAACAACAAATAGATATCTATAGAAACCTTGTGAGGACATCTTGTATGACATCATGATGTTTGATATCCAAACTTTTTAAAGATTATGATTTTTTTTAATTTAATTATAATTGAGAATTTAAATTCATAACTTCTTAATTATTAGTCATACATATGTATATTATTGGAGCTCTGCTTATGACTTTAATGTCTTATACTATTGCTTTGGATTGGAAAAACTTCTTTAATCTTTAATATAACCTTTTGTGTATTGGTGCATAAGGTGATAAATTTAATTCATAATAGCCACCCACCTAGGAATTAATTTCCTATAGGTTTTCTTCACATCTAAATGTTGTAGGATCAGGCGGTATGTCCCGTGACATTAGTCGAGATGCGCGCAAATTGGCTCGGACAGTCATCGATATCAAAAAAAAAAAAAAACTATTCTGTATTGTATGTTACGCACTACATATCCAAGGTCCAATCCACTTAACTATAGTAACACTTTGTGATTTTCAAATGAAAGTATACTGAAAATTTAGAATTTTTTAAATGTTGTTTGTATGCATCTGTGTGTTTATATATATATATATATATATATAGAATTTTATGAGTTTTAATCTTGTATTTTTTGGGCAAGTATTTTCCTGTTCTTTTTTTTCAATACTTCATTAAAGAGTAAAATGCATGTAAGGATACAATCACAATTAAAGAGGAAGAGTGAAAAAAAAGCTCTCCAAATCAAAACTTAAAGATGAAATATCATAATTCTTTGTTGGGGCTGTATGTGAAGCTGGGAAAACCATTTGAACCAATCTGTAAAGCATCCCAACAAGATCTAGCAAACTTGAGATGGACAAATGGATGATCAAGAGTCTCCACTTTATTATTATTTTTTTCTTTTTGATATCTATGAATGTCTAAATCAACTTACATGTCACAAGACATTCGGCCTAATTATACAACATTTTAATGTTAAAAAGAACTGTAGAAAATTATAAGTCTCAACTGTATTAAAGCACATAAAACATCAGTTTGGATTCAAAAACATCATAGATTCTTTCTTTGAATAATATCAGCCATATTTATACCTTTGTAGTGGATATCACCCATATGTGAATCTTGCATTTTTTAGTAAAAGAAGAGCTTCCAAGTGTTGTATTTCTGAAATTTTTATTAGTATATTGGCTTGAAACTTCTCAAGTTAAAGGACTTAGAGTTCTGAAAAAATTGTTACAAGTTTTGCTGTACAAATGTTTTAAATATCAATAGTTAGAACTTTGTTACAAACAATGAAGACAGCCATCATTTTGTAAGAGATTCAAACAATTGAAGTTAAATCCCATCTTATAAAGATTTTTGTTTCCATAACATTTTTATTCTGTGTGTACCCTTCCTTTCTTTTTATTTTTGAAAAATACACTTACTACTCCACCATCTCCATATACAAAGACCTTACAAGTTTAGAAGTCTTACAAACTTGTGAGACATTTGACATCTTGAACCCATAAGTAGCTGGCTCTATCATAAGGCCTTCAAACCCCTGTATCTAACAAAAGCCAAATAAACAAGAGGCTCAAATTTGTGATATAAAAAACCTGAAGATGGGCTTTAGTATCTGATGATTGTAAGACTAGAAGAATAATGATCTTTGCAAACAACCAAGAAAAACTCACCAGGGTTATGATAAGGTAGAAGTCAAAGCAAGTTCATCATGAGAACTCAAAAATTGCTCAACAAGATCAACCAGCAGAGCTTCAATTTTCTTGCAATCAACCTCGACACTCTTGGACTGGAAATGTTGGAAGCAAGTTAATACAACTCCGATACTTTTCATCTTTGGAAAGCATTTCTAAGACTAAAGTGCAAGTGGAAGCATCTGGCAACACGTTTTTCTTAGCCATCCTATGCAAAAGTTTAACCACTTCCTCTAGTTTATCACTTTCATAGAAACCACGTAAGAGTATATTATAAGTAACTAGATTGGGAGTACAACCATTTGCTTCCATCTTCTCAAACAAATCATTTGCCTTTTGTACTTGTCTTTCTTTAAAACACCCATGGATCATAATGTTATAAGTCACAACATTCAAAAGAAGCCCTTCTTGGGACGATTTGTCGAAAAGTTCCCAAGCAGTTTCAAGTTTACCCGTCTTACATAGACCATCGATAATAGAATTAAAGATATCGATGTTCAATTTCATATTATATGAGAGTTCATTAAAAAGTTCCATTGCTTCTAACAAACAACCATTCTTACATAGCCCATCCAAGAAAATATTAAATGTACATGAGTTCGGTGATTGGCCATGATCTTGAAGAACACCAAATATTTTTCTAGCATCAGCAACCTTGCCTACTTGAAAAAGGCCTGTTAATAAAGCATTATATGTTATCACAGATGGCTTGATTCCCACTTGAAGCATTTCATTGTAAATGTTCATTGCCTCTTCCACCTTCCAATTTTTGCAATAGCCATTGATTAGCACATTGTAGCTAATCACATCAGGTTCACACCCCTTACTTGCCATACTAACCAATAGTTCCTTCGCACCATTTAGGTCACCAACCAAACAGAATCCATCCATCAATGTATTATAAGTAAACAAATCGGGAACAATACCTCTCTTAATTATGACTTCTAACAACTCCTTAGCCTCGATAACCTTTCCTGCCTTGCAAAGAATACCCAAAAACACATTAAATGTGACCACATTTGGTCGAATACCTAGATCCATCATCTCATTGAATAGAAGTTTAGCCTCATCCAACTTTCCACCAAAGCCAAATCCATGAATCAAAGAGCTATAAGCAATCACATCAGGAACCAATCCCCGAGCTTTCATTTCCTGAAAAAGTTCTCCTGCCTTGTCTTCTCGTCCTTCTTTACATAGACCATCAATAATAATACTATAGCAAATAACATTAGGCTTACAACTAATGCCATATCGTCCAGATCCATCAAGCAATTCCTCGTGCAACTTAAGTGCAATGTTAGTATTACCAGTTTGACAAAGCCCCTTAATTAAAGTCCCATAAGTGACCACATTTGGCCTACAACCCAACTTTTGCATTCTCATAAATATATGCGTGGCTTGACTAATCTTTCCCTCCATACACAACCCTTTAATCAAGGACGTATACGTCACTATATTAGGAACATAACCTCTCCTTATAATCCCCGCCATGGCCGCAAGACCTTCGCTAACCCGATTCGTATTACAGAGGCAATTAAGCAAAATATTAAGCATGATGTAATTAGGAAACAACCCAGCTAACTTCATTCTATTATATAGCAGAAAAACTTCAGAATAATGCTTAGTCTTAGCAAGTCCACCAAGAACAAGATTGAATGAAGACATGTCAGGGGTAGGTTTTAAACTCATCATTTCATCAAAGAAGTGTAATGCTTCAGATGCTGAAATATTACCTGTCTTGCAATTCTGAAGAAATGTCTGAAGCAACGAATCTCCTGTAGTTGACTCTTCCGGCGATACAGTCAATTTGGTAGGATTTGGCAATGGATCTTTGGGATTTGAAGATGAAATTTTAGGAGATTGAGAAAATAGAGAGGAGAGCTTGAGTTTTGAAGGAGTGGGCGAAAGAGAGGAAGAAATTGCAGAGCCTGCAGTCTTGGAAGCCATTTGTATTGACAGAATTGCTCGTTTATGAGTTGAATCTGTGTGTATCAGTGGCAATGGCGGCCGAAATCGAAATTTGAAAAATGTTTCAGAAGCGTCGATGAGTTTAGGGTTTCCTCTGGGATTGAAAGATGAAGAGTTGAAGGCAAGTTCATCCTCGGAGGGTTTTTGTTTTCCCAAGGTTTTTACTTCAAGACAAACAATGGAAAGTGGTTTAAATTTAAATAATAATAATAATAATAATAATAAGATAATAAAATGAAAATGAGTAGAAAAACATAAATTTGAAATGCTGAGATGAGATGATTTCTCCAAAAAAAATGATGAGAAAAGGAATGAATAAGAAAACATGTTTTCAATTTCTACCAATAAAATGTTACTGATGGTTGTAGATTTAAAATTTCACTTAGTATTCATAATATATATATATATATATTCAATTCTATAATATTGGTATGACTTTCAATCTAAAAGAAACTAATAGTTTTTTATCATTCAAACTATTGTTCAAATAGATCAAAGTACTAAAAATATAGCTCAATTAATATAAAATATATTTATATAATTAAAAAACTATAGATTCAAAAACAATTCATTCATAATTTATTGTTGAACAAAAAATTAATAGGTTGATTGATGCTTGAGTTCAAGTTGATCAAATACTACTACTAAGCATGAAGATAAAATCACAATTGGAATATTGATTCCATATATAACAGGTACATTTTGTGTTTGGCCTCTAAAATAAAAATGGCTAATAAATTGTTGTTGAACTAAAAAAAACCAAATAAACACAAGTCAGAAAATTTATGAACTAAACTAGTTGTGATGTTATGGCATATGACCAAAAAAAATCATGGTTCCACAATGTTGATTTCAAATGTTTTTAAATTAATGTATATATTTCCATAAAATAAAGCAATTCTACGCAGATTCAAGGATCAAAAAGTCCAGTTCTCCGTTGTCCTTTTTTGGAACTAAAATATTTTCATTATGAACTCTCCCTGTTTCCTCTATCGTACACTGAAAATAACTAACTTTTGCTGAAAATTTGATGCGCCTCAGTCACCCATTCTAGAGAATAATTACAAACAAAGATTTAAAAAGAATTAGACCCCAAATAAAAATTTTTAAAAAATTTTTAAAAAAAAATGAATGGAGAGCTACAAAATCAAGTATAATTTGGTGAGTTTAACTGCTCTGCTTCTTCGCTGTGTTTTTCATTACTTTGCAGGGGAGGGCTTTCCTGGCCCTTACCAGCACCGGTTGCAGCTCCGTTTTCCGCCGCAGGCATGTTACCATTTTGTGTAACGATTTTCTCTTCAACATTACTGACTGTTTTCGGGAGTTCTCTCGAAGAAGAGACAGTCAGTAGGCGACCGATGCCATCGTATAAACTCTTTGCATCTAATATAATCGTCGCCCCGCCTTGATAACAGCAGCCAAAACAAGTGGCACAATGTGGATAAGCAACCTGCAGAAGGTGGTGCAAAATGAGGATTCTTTTGGAAGAGAAGTTTCAGATGGCATTGGGCATTGACCAAGAAAAACAGAAACAGTACCTCTATAAATGCCCGGCAAAGCTGGAGGAAAAGGCCAGACTCGTTGTCTTTTAGCATGCGAGTCGTGTTGTATCTCAATAAGGAGTTGGAAACAGCCTGCAATCCTTTTATTAATTCTTGAGCTATCACATGCTTCAAACTCAAAGGGGCACAATGGCGAAGTTCATTCATAGCTGCCGATACACCTAATACCACCGAAAGAAGACGACATTAGCAGACTGATGGTACTGCAACAAACTAACCTTCTAGTACAAATTTATTACTTTGAGCTCACTACCTTCAGGTAAATATGTGTAAACTATGCCATGTTTTGGGATATTGGTTGAGTTATTATAAACTATGTTTACTATAAGTAGGAGTTATGATAAATGGTGATTAGGGTGCAGGAGATTATAACGGTTATAATAAATTGTGTTTGAGGTGCATGTTATTGTAATAGAGGAGGAAATTGTTAATCTCAAACGGGAGCATTAGTTATGTGAAACGGTAACATGGGTTACATGAAACGACGGTTTGTATTTGGGCCAACTCACCAGTTATTATAACCGGTAGGCTAAACGTGAGTTAGGTTATAATAATCCAACCTCCTGTTTGCATAAACGACCCTAAAACACAACCTAGCATCATTTCTGGAAAAATAAACGGACAAAAAGTATGCAAACCCCATTTTTTCAAACGAATCTATCATCCCACGGCTCAAAGCCTAAAATACTAGCATGGATCAGGGTGCAAAAGCAAAGCCCAGTTGCAATGGACCCTCATTAATTTTCTTTTTAGTTCTATGCTTAACTTCTAGAAAAATTCAAAAATCACTTTTCAGTATATGAACCAAATATCTGACGTACCATTCACAAAAACAGCAAGAGGAGGATGTTCCATCAAATACGAAGGTGGAGTCACGTCTTCCTGACTTTCCTCGCCAATAGTGCTTGCCGGGAAGCCAACAGCTGGTAATGGAACCCAACGATGAGAATCCAGAATTAACTGCAAGGGAAATAAGCATGGTTGATTAGACATGACAGTGATCATGATTGCAGTGAATTGACTCTGTAGCCTTTCGTAGAAAACTTTGGAGAGTTTCAGTCTCTCCAGCGAAAAACATGATGTACCTGAAAGTTATCAACTGCAGTACCCATGTTTTTAGAAAATAGATTGAGAACTGCCCTGTAGAGTAATTAAGTCAAATTATTATGAAGAAATCCTTTTAATAACATTGATTTTGAATAAACGGAGACCAAAATAAATAAATGCCTTACTCTTCAAAAAGTGGAGGAAGTAAACCGCGAAAATCCATTCCGACCCAGCCAAGCCCCATGGCACAGTACTGCAAATGACGCGGAGAGAAATACAAAAATAAATTAGGCAGCTGGAATTCCAAGTCAATTTGTTGGATCCTCATTTTGTTACAGTTAAATTGGATCCATTGCGTGTATATATTGTTATTCATTGATCTAAATAACCAGTTTAGCAGTTCAACTCATGGAACGCACACACAAATGGAGAAAAAGAGTAGAGTAAGGGCACAATTAGAAATTAAATTTTGTTTTTTTATGACAGGAAAATTGGAGCCGCCTACTTAAACAGTTAGTATTATATTTGGTTCTACTATAAACCTAGAGTACTTGCGCCCATCTCAAGGCCCAAACCAAGAAAACAACAAGGAATTTTACCATTAAGCTCACAACAAGGAATTTTACCATTTAGTTCACTCATAGTCTATTTAGAAACTAGGTTTTCAGTATACAGGTTTATAGAAGGATACTTTTCAAAAATAAAGCAAACATTATAAAACTTATCAAATTTGTTCCGTTCTTGTTCTTCCACCACTCGGTTCTGGGACTACATCCTTACTGTTTTGGGTGGTCTATAGCAAGGCCAAAGGACATCAACACTCTTCTCAACTATTATATTTAAGGAAAAAAAGATCTTATGGAAGAACTTCATTTTCACCTTTTTTGGAAGTTTTGGTTGGAACACAATGATGGAACTTTTTCGAACAAACATGTTATGAAACCCTTGGGAATTGAATCTAACAACCTTGTTAAAGAACAAGACCTTTAGAATTCAAACCCAAAAACCC
>JBBMKA010059987.1:0-17638 GCA_037833695.1 Sechiopsis laciniata
GGGAATAATATGATTACAAAATTAATTAGTTTAGATTTGTTATTTTCCTCCTTTTGTTTTCCTTTGTGTATAAATACGGCTGATTAGCTTCCTCTTAAATATAGATTTACATTTTCTTCTCTCTAAAAATAGCAGATAATACTCATCCAGTAAAACCAAAATACATATCAAGCAGGTACAATGGTACATATCATTACGTTGACATACATATTCAGGGTCATCAATTCAAGCATTCAAGATATTGTATGCATATATATAGTGTAAGACTGGGAGTACATTGATCGGCACAACATCAAACAGTTTGCCATTATGGGCAGATTACAACAGAACAGAGACTACAAACTACATATACATAGCTACAATGGTACATAATGAAATATTGATATAGATTTACGATTTTGGAGGCTTCAATAATGGCAACACGACTACCGACAAACCTATCTGTTTTGTTCAAAATCGACGAGACTTCAATGGTGGCAGGTAAGAGAAGATCAAATATTTTTTCTAAACTAATTTAAAATCTTAACGTCTTATTTTATTTTATATTTTAAAAAAATTTGATCCCAAAAAATCTCTGATTATCATTTTTTTTTATCATGTTAACTTTTTAATTTGCACAAATGAATGTCTTATTTTATTCTATTGTGTTTTAATTTGCACAGATATTTAGCACCTTTATTTTAAATTAAGTGCGATTAGATTTAAATAAGTGGTTAAGATTGGGGGTAGAATAGTCCATCAATTTTAAAATAATGAATTAAATCAGGATAATTAAAATGGGCATTTATTTAAAGTCTAAAAAAGAGTAGACATTTTCTTAATTATTTTCTTAAATTTAGACATTTACCTAGTTAACCCAAGAAAATACATTAAAAAAAGTGGTGAAGTCATAATCTACCTAAATAAGAGAAGGTACATGACCTTAAAGAATGAGATAAAATGCATTGGAGTTGTATTGATTACCAAATTAATAGAGAATCAGTAAGAGAATTGAATAAAATTTCAATAAAGAGTCTATATATTTCAAGAGCAAGACAAAAAGTATTAATTTAAAAACAAATTATCTTATATTTGAAGAAGCAATTTTTGAAAACAAGTTATACTAATACAACATATTAAACAAAATATATGAATTTAACCATTTTTGGTCAACTAAATAGCATGTATATTACTATAAAGTTTCTACTTCAGCTAAAGATGTCTACTTCCCTTTCATTTATTTTTTATTTTTATCAGTACAAAATTTTCCACTAAATTTGTATTTTTTTTTTCTTCTTTTTTTTTTTTTTAAAAAATATCAATTCAATCAAATAATTTTTTGATGTAATTTTTATATAGTTAACTTTTCATTGGAAATGTCTATTGATTTTTAATTATAATTCTTTTAACTATTCAATTAGATAATTAATTGCACAGGAAAAATATTCCTTTAAAAAGATATTTATACAAAAAAAAAATCTAAAGATTAAATTCATAAATATTTTGGATATATATTAAATTGTCTAATTATATATGTATATGATTCAAACATATCAATTTTTCTAAATTATTAATAATACAATTTAGTTTTTCACTCACTCTTTCATTTCGTGCCTAAAGGGAGATTTACAGCTTCCTTTAGGCACATCTTAACAAGATCCAAACCCATAAAGTAAATGAACATTTCTCCAACCTCCTTATAGTATATTTTTTAGGCACGTTATAAGGTTGTTCTCTATGATTTAGAAAAAATTGATTTTAAAAACTAGAACTAAACCTTTATGGTCTAGAAAATATTGAACGTAGTCCCTATTTACTTTTACAAATTAAAATTTAGCCTATTTAATTTGACAAAAATTGCAGTCAGAGAATGGAGAAACATGAGATAAATGTTAGCGAATCAAATACATATAAATTAACTTTTCATGTGTCAAAGATAATAATATGAACTATCTATATATATAAATAGCTACTTCTACGTATTTATTAGCTATTGAGTTACAAACGAACTACTTTTTAAATAATTTTATATAACTCTAAGAATTAAATTCTAATTTTTTAAATGATGTGAACTAAAACTCTTAGGAGATGTTTGTTTGTCATATTTAAGGAGAATTTAGAATGAGGATTTACTAATTCATCCTTAAAAAACTACATTTAAACAAGTTTTTGTAACTACTCAAAATAATTTCTCATTTTTATTATTAAAAATAACTTCTCATTTCTAACAACTCATTTCTAAATATTCATTTATGACTACTCAGTATAACTCCTCATTTTCAAACCGCTCATTTCTAACCAATTAATATAACTCATTTTTAACTATTCATTTTTAATCATTTTTTTAACTACTCAAAATAACTACTAATTTTAAATCTACATCCAAACAAGGTTTTCACTCCAATTCCTCTAAAAAAAACCACATTTTAAACGATTTTTTACTACAACTCTTAATTTTTAATTATTAAAAATAATTTTTAAACACCTCCTTATCTTTTCTCTCTTAAAAAATATCACCAAATTTATAATTTTTTTTTATTTATTTTATTTTAGGAAAGATGTTGAAATTGGGTTGGTGAATATGAATGGTTTTATTGCAATAAAAAAAAATGGTACTGGTGGGAGATGTGACCTTCCAAATTCAATGCATCAAATCAAAATTTCTTTTTCACCATCAAAACTTCATGTCGATCGACAACCTTCATAAAAATATGGCCACCAATTGTCTCTTTCTATTGCACTAATACTACCCCACTCATTATATTTGGCCTAACAAAAACATTGACATTTCAAATATACAAAGGATCATTAATCGAGATCGATGCAACATAATTTAGTCCCTATATTTCAAAAAATTTATAACATTAGTTAAATTTAGAAAATAATTATAAATATAGTTACTTAAAAAAAAAATTAACAATTATAGTCATATATATTAATAGTAATACAATATTAATACACAATAATGTATTAATAACATATAATACTGTATTAATAATGAACAATACTGTATTAATGAGTATTAATACTACGATATTGAACCGTATTTATGATTATGGATGTAAATATTTTCAAATTTAACTACGTTTGTAGTTATTTTGTTAGAATATGTCATCTATTACAATTTTTCTTTTGTTTTTAGTTTTTGTTTTTTGAAATTTAAGCTACACAATTGATCTTACCATATGTTTTTCTTTATTAAAATATCTACATCTTAATTCTTACCTATATTTTAAAAAATCGGATCAAAATTTGAAAGAAAAAAAAAAGTAGCTTAAGTATAAATAAGTTTAAATTTTAAAAATCAAATAATTATGAAACGGAAACTTATTTTTTGTATTCAACAATATTTGGAGTTGTAAATTTTCACTTTTAAATTATTGTTCACTCACAACGTAATTTTTTCTCGACGATGATAGTTGAGTGAAGATTTGAAATATGTTTTAACATACTATTTTTATACTTTCTTTTACCTATGTTCATTAGGACAAAACTATTAATATTTAATAACAATATTCTCACTTCCCATTATTGAAATCATAACGAGGACATTTAGGAAAGGGGAACAAGAATTAAGAGAAGAATATCAAGAAAAAATAATTATTCGTATACGAAATAGAGAGAATGATTATAAAGAAAATAATATAATGAGTATGATGAAAGAAAAAATAGTTTTGAAGAATTAAAAAGTTGATACGATAAAATAAAAAGTGGTTAGGAAGAAAATAAAAACATAATTTTGGATAAAGTGGTTTATGAGTAGAATGAATTTCGGTTGTCCAACCTGAAGAATCATCCTTCTTTCTATTCTTCTTATTTCATTCCTTTGACACAAATACTCCAAAGTGTTGACTAGTCGGACGAATGATTTTAGGAAATTATGAAACCAACAATTTATATTTTTAAAAAAGTATTTAGATTAATGAGATAGAAAATATTTGACATTGTTGATGGAAGTTTAATATAACCATATATCCAACTGCTCAATGTGTTTTTTTTAATCCACGAAAGTGTGCCTAAGTCAATTTACATGTACCTAACCTATTTTGAAAAATTATATAATTATACTAAATAGACTCTTCTCACAAAATAATTTTAAGAAAATAAGTAAATTTTAAAATATTTATATCTATAGTCATTATACATTTTAATAGTGCTTTATAATACTCATTAATACTATATTATAAGAAAAGTACGTTACACCGAATGAGTTAGTGGCACAATGGTTTCATTGTTGAGTTGTAAATTAGTTCAACATCAGCGTCACGTAAGTTTTTCTACTATTTATAATCGTGTATCCTCTACCACATTTAGATATTAAAGAAATTCTTAAAATTAATTATGCTATTTAAAAGCAAGTATTTGCTATAAACTTTAAAACCAAGAACAAAGTATTAAAACACCGTTTGAATAATTTCTCTTGTTCACCAAAAAAAACTTCCACTACAAACACATTCAAATTAGATTTAGCCAAACTTTAAAAATAAATCTTCAAATTTTAACTTATTTTATGTTATAGAAAATCACAATTAAAAGTAGGCCAACAAAAAAAATAATAATAAAAATAAAAAAATCTACAAAACTTATGATATGGCCATGGAATCCATTTAGAAAACATTGGATGAGTCGAATATGTTCAAACACAATACTCATGTTATACATTATATATAATTACTTGTAAATAATCGATAATCAATCGAATTAGGTTGGTTTGATTATATTTCTCTATACCAACTCATCATATTGGTAGGGACAACATCTTGAAGCAACTCATGGGTTGTAGTGGTAGCAAGCAAATGAGTAGGTCGATCCGAAGAGGCAATGCCTTGTGGCCATCGCTCGTGAGGAAATGACGATGCCACAAAGCTTTTAGGGTAGCGAAGAAAATCCAAATCATGAATATTTTGATAGTGAGAAAGAGAGGGAGTTGGGGTGGGAGTGAACGTTGCGGAGTCGCCATAGAGAGCGGCCGAGATAGGCGGAGGAAAGAAGCTCGATCGAGCTATGACAGGGCTAGGGTGAGTGTGTTGACCTTCGTAGGTTGTAACGACAGTGCTTGGATCTTTCATACATCTCTCAACTCGTTTCTTTACGTTACATGCTACACTAGTACAACGATAATAGCTCCTGCAAAAAAATACATGTTAGATAGAAATATTTTGCACCGTAGGATTTATCAAATAATTGATAATTTTGAGTAAATTATAAATTTGGTCTAAGGTTACAATTGAGTCGGTATAATTTTAAATTTTAGAATTTAGTCTTCATGGTTTGGACGAAATTAGAATTTAGTATTTATCGTTTAAAAAACTAGATTTTAATCATGGTTTCGTAAAATCTAAAAAAAAACTCTTGTCGTTTGTAATCTTTGGCAAATTAAACGTGGATCATTTACATGAATAATTACCTCGACATAACTAATTCGGTGACAGTTATGAACAACATGTACTATTTTTAGAGGTTATCAAATTATATGGACTACATTCTATTTTTTTAACCATATATTGAGGATCTCACATTTAAAATTGAGTAATAATTCACATATTTTATAAAATACTCGAGGTCTCCTCATTTTGGTGGTAAGATAAATGCGAGACTATCTAATATGGGATTCAAAGCCCATAAAGCCAAAATCGGTATTCAGTCTAATAAAATGAATTTGAGATATGGTCTAACATATTATTTGATAATTAAGAGATTATGAATTCGAATTCTCATTTCGAATTATCTTAGAATTCACAAGAAAAAAAAATGTAGTGGACTAGTTTCGAGTAGAACTTAAAATTGTGAAATTATTGCAATATCTTATCAAATATAAAATTGTGATCTTAATAATTTATTAAATATAAATATTAAATCACTAAAAAAAAAAAAGTAAAAAGTAAAAGTTGTATCAAGGATACAACAAGTGGTTTTTTCTTTTCTGAGATTACAACAATTGGAATGGAGAAATTCGAACACATAACTCCATGGTCAATAGTGTATACTAATGCCGCTGAGCAACGACTCTGGTTATATTAAAAAAAAAGAAAAGAAAAAGAGTGAAAAAGGTGTAATAAGATTTTATATAGATTGTTTCAAGTATAAACACTCGTGATGAAGTAAAACGATGAAGTAACAAATCTCTGCCAAACAAAAGAAAACCCCTTTCAAACTAAGATTTATTGCCTTAGTACAAAATTTAATTTTCAAATTTAAATCTTAACTAGGTTGTCAACCGAAAGAGTTGAAGACATGTTGAATTGGTTGATTGATTGTAATCAAGTTCAACCCTAAGATCACGGGTTCAATCTTAAGAATCGATATTAAATTGTCATCTTATTTAATTCTAGTAATACTTTGTGTAGGGTTTGTGACACCCCTCCCCAATTTAAACTATAAAAATAAATAAATAAATAAATAATTCGAAAATCAATATAACTATTTTTTTTTTCTTGTGTTCAAACTCAAAACTACTTCACGAATTTTTTTTTTAATTCAATTATTCGAACCAAAATTTCTCGGTTAAGCTAGCACTGATTGGCACAGAATTGATAACTAGATAAAAGGAAGAAAAGAAAAATGAACATATTATTGGTGAATGCAATGGCAACGACAAGTTAATTTGGTGAGTATTATTATGACTATACCAATTTGGCAATATCTTATATTGGAAATAAAATGCATGATTTAGATGTGAAATAAAGTTTTTCCCCTCTAAAAAAATGTTCTCTTTTCCTTTTCACATATATTATCTAATGATATTTCTTTTGGATATAATTTTAGGCATTCCATTTTCTACCATTTTTAGACTTTTATTTTATTCCATTTGAGACAATCTTGACTCATCTTTTATATTAATATATTTAATGCAGAGAAATATGGGGTAAAAAGGTAATTGCAACTACAACAAATTAAAAATGATCAATATGTAAATGGAATCATGACTATTTTGTTCCTTTTAGTTAAACTCTTAAAAAAGAGAGAGATTTAAGTTCATTTTCTTTTATTTTTTAAATATATTTATTATAAAAGTTTTTAAATTTTTTAATTAAAACTATGAAAGCTAACAAATGCAATAATTCCTTTTTTATGGATTATATCTAAGATTTATTTAATAATTTTCTTTTGACGAGATATTCGAATTTATGACTTCAATTATACTTATACTACTAATAAGTTATTCTTGTTGTTGGCGTGATTGTTAATGTTATATTCACTAGTCCTAAAACTTAAAAATATTTTGGGAAAATAATAAAATAAAACTAATATTATGAAAATGGAAATTAATGTTTAAATTTTACCTAGGATAAGGGCTGTTTTTCACAGCTTTTTGGCCATACTTTCTCCATCTATATCCATCTTCCAAATGATCAACCTCGCTCTTCGTCATAAAAGCGAATCGTGGCTCTTGTTCTTTCTTCTTCTGATTCATCTTTTTTGTTTTCGACCTATTAAATCTAACATCCAAAATATTATTAAGAAATTAATACAAAATTAATTTGTTTTAGCACAATAAATAGTTTGAAGATTCAAATTATAGATCTTGTATTGTTAATACATTTAACATCTCAATTGAGTTGAGTTTAGTTTGATACAAAAATTAATGTTATAAATATTAAACAATACTCCATAATCATTCAACAACATTTCTATTCTATTCAACAAAACATCAAATCATGAATTTAAAAAAAAAAAAAAAATCAAATCAAAATAAATGAAACTATTACTAATTAAATATTTCATATGATGATCAATGCACTTATAAGCAAACAGAAAAAACTGTATTTAAAATATTTATACTTTTATTTTCAAAAAAATTATATATTTTACTTTAAAAATTTTGTAATAACTAATATAAAGTAAATACAAAATCATAAGATTCTAAAATATAAACAAATATAGGGTTCTTGGATTTTAATAAAGAAAGAAAAAAAAACAGTTCTTTTATAGAAAAAAAAAAAATCCCAGATTCTGGTTATTTTTAAATAACAATGCTCTGTTGTTTATGAAACAATAACACCTCCAAAAAAAATCTAATTTAAACTCCAAATTCTCTTGCTTAAATATCGCATATGATCATTTTTTTTAATAGAATATCCATAATATTTTTAATCCGTAAATAAATATTGAGAAAAATGGAAATTAAATCAAAAGAAACACTCACAACTTGTCATTTTTTACAGTTACTTGCGGATGAGGTTCATCTCCTCCATCTAAATTCAGCTGATCCGTAAGCTCACCATTGACGACCTCGCTTGATGTCGACGAGATCGATGAAGAATTAGGTGTCGTAGGCCATCGATTCCAAATCTCCAAATTCTCGGAGTCTACAACAAGATGTGGAATCATGGAAGGCGATAAAGACGATGTTGAAAACATATCGAATTGCGACGAAGAATCTTGATCGACGGATAACAACTCCATAAACCCTAGTCGGCTCTTCTCGTCCCCGAGGAATTCATTCGCACCGGGAAACGGACATCGTAGCGAATCAGATAATGCCATGATCTCCTCCATCTTCATTACAAAAACCCTTGAGAGAGAAAATTGGAGTTGTAATTTTTGGGAGTAATAGGAAATGGGGATTGGGAAGATGGTAGCTGTTTTTCTAGGGGGATGATGACCGGCAATAGTAGGTCATAGTTTTGTACGGACGCGACAGTGCGAGTGAAAAACGTGTACGTGGACCGACAGAAAAGAACGTGCGAAACGTCTTACTTGGCCGGTAACCGGTCGGTCTGAACGGGGTTTAGACGCACGTGAAGTATATGCGGCTAAATCATGAATACGGCGTCGTTTACTAAGCATGCGTAATATATATATATATATATATATATTTTTTTTTTTTTTTTTTTTTTTTTTTTTTTTTCTCAACCCCAAAATTGCTCCCCAATCTCTTTCAATCTTTTCCTATTTGTTGAAAAAATGATTTAATAAAAGATATTGAAATCTTTATGAAAAACAATTTTATTATGTTTATCATTATAATGCAATAAAATCATTGTAATGAGATAGATTTTGGGTGAATTCAATTCATGTTTCCAAAAAGTTGTGTTAACCATCTGGTTGAACAAATCCTCAAAAAAAGAAAAAAGATCCTTTTTTTTTTCCTTCTTTTTTTTTTGTTGAACAATAGTTCCTTTTTTTTATAATGTTTTTCCTATTAATTCATTTGGACATTAGTAGAAGTAGAGATACATTTAATAACCAAAAAAAAATTAAGTTTAGTTTCTCTCAATTTTACTTCTACAATTTTTACTCTCTCAAAAGAAAACATTAGACATTTTAACAAATTTATAAAAATAAAAGCAAGTTTAAAATCTCTTCTTTTTTTTAAGCATGGCTTAATTCTTTCAAACACATTTAAAAATTAGATAAGTAAACAATAAAATATAAGGGAATTAAGAAGAAATATTTATAGATTAAATTTCTTTATACAAAAATCAAATAGTTATTAAATATAATAAGCATTTTTTTAGTTTAAAGAGTGAGAAATTTGAATTCATTTCCTTTGAACATAGACACACTTATGTTGATTGAATTATTGCTCTGATTAAATATAAACATTTATAGTATTTATAGGTATGGCAATGTTTTTTTTTAATAATTATATCAAAATTCAAAGCGGAGAGATTTAAACTTTGTAAGAAAGTTAATAGTTTAACATTTTTAGTTCATTAACAATCAAAAGTGAAGATTCGAAATTATGAAATTTTAGTTTTCAATATACATTTATATTGAAAAGGTTAGGAATGTGTTGGTTTCATTGTTTGATAGTAATCCAGTTTAACACCACGATCACAAATTCGATCTTAAAAATCAATATTTAACTTTCATTTATTCGAGAGCAATAATACTTTCTATATAAAGGTTGTAGTCTCCCTCCCTCCATTTATAATTTCAAAAAAATACCGTTAAGGTATTATTGGCATAAAATATTCTAACCTTAAAATTCAAAACTGACAAACTCAATGGTGCTAACAAAAATAGATAAACAAAGGTAAGTGTGTGTGAGTAATTTATTTTTCATTTGTAAAAAAAAAAATGATGTGTAAAAATAAGCAAAAAGTATGACATATTTATAATATGAGAGGTCATATTTGTTAGAGAGATATTTATCTTATTCCACATTAAAAAGATATTTTTTAATTGTATAAATTAAAATTAGAAGTTATCATATTGATTTACTTAAAAATAAAAAATAAATCATAAATATATATTCTAATGAAAAATAAAAAATAATAATAATAATTTGTTGACTCAACTCAACTAAAAAATATATAAGTTGAATTAGTTGCTCTCATACATAAGGTTGGACTAATTAGTAAGAATAGTGTTAGATTCACCAACTCGAAAATTATGATTGATTAAAGAAATCCCCTTAACCTAACCAATCCAACTTATGTACAAATGAACATTTATAACTTCTCCTAAAAAAATCACATCCAAATGAACTATGCTACTCATTTCTAATCACTTAAAATAAATTTTCATTTGAAAATTACTTATTTCTGCAACCCCTCTATAAAATTCACATTCAATCGAGCTATTGACTATAATTACTCTAAAAAAATTCACATTCATATGAGCTATTACATATAATTTTTCTACAAAAATTTACATCCACGAGCTATTATTACAACCTCAATTTCTAACCATTCAAAATCACTAAAAAAAATAAAACTCAACTCCTATGCAATCCTAAATACCTTACAATTATATATCTCAATTATATCTCTTTACTTTTTTTTTTTTTTTTTTTTGAGAAGTTTTATTTATTTTTGTTTTGAAACCCTGTCTCATTTTATTTGAGGTGTGGTTAACGTAATATATAATATGATGGGAAAGATGAGCTATAAATATGGGTGGGGCAATTAAGTCTTGTCACTTTTTCAAATAGTTAATTAACAAATTAAATACAAAGTAGCATTGAATTAAAACCAATAATGTATATTCTCTTATCCCATTAATTACAAGACCTACAAACAACAAATCAGCATGCCCACCATTTTGTTACTATATAATCCATGTGATTTCTTCTCCCAACATTTCCTTTTATTTGTTTCATATTTTTTAATCAATTGCCTTTAACCTTTATGAACATGATCCATCATTTTAATTTTGAATTTAAAACTTTACACTTTTGTTCTATATGGTAGAAGAAAGAAAAGTAGAGATTAAATTATTCTATTGTGCTTTTTTTACTTTATCGAAAAATATTCCAAATATGAATGAGTTTGAAGTTTGACAATTTTGGAGTCTCTCAAAATAGTTTTTTTAGTGCAATTAAAAGATATATAATAGTCTATAAGAATAAAATTTAAGCAAATAATATATAATTTAATAACCAATAAATTATATGTTGATATCTCTCCCTTCAAACATTTTTTAATTATCTTGTTCGTAAGCCTAGTGATTTCATTATTTAGTAATAATCTAGTTTAACACCATAATCATGAGTTCGATCATAAAATCGATATTTGACTCTCATATTATTTTAAACTTCTATGTATGACTTGTTCGTCCCACTCCCTCCCATTTGTACTAAAAAAACATTTTTAGATTTAAATAGACATAATCATTTTCAAGAATCTCTATATTTTTTAATGAACAATTAATGGTCATTTTTTTAGATAGATAATCGTTTGTTAATCCTATAGACTAACATTCTCTAAAATGCACATATTTCAACTATTTTGTTTTTCGTTTTTAGTTTTTAAAATTTAAGTCTACAACAACTAATTCATTATATATTTTACCTTATTTGAATATTTTTATCTTACTTATATTTTTAAAAATTAAATTAAAATTTGAAAATAAAAAAATAAATAACTTTCAAAAGTTTGTTTTGATTTTTGGTTAGTATTTATATATTTCCTTAAGAAAAGATGGAACGTCATAATAAATTTGAATAAAAATAAGTTTAGATTTTAAAAATAAAAATAAAAAATCAAATAATTATCAAATGGGCTAGCCTCACACACTAAAAGTTCTCGATTCAAACCCGGGCTCAGACATAAATTAAAAATGAAAGAAATTATCTCAATTTTTGTTCCCAATGGGCAGCCAGTGGTTGAGCCTAAGGCCTCTGAGGCAAATTAAAATATTAGAATATCCTTCGAAGTATCTCAGTGAATAAAGATATTTACTTTAATCTGTTTTTAAATATTAAGAATTAAAGGTAAAAAAGAATTAATCAGCCATATATAATATATAATTTAATAATAAAAAAATTATAAATTAAAATTTATACGGTTGAATTCATAAAAATAAAAACAAAATTACTTTAAAGGATAAAACTATATTCCAAATTAAATGATTACATATTTGTTCATATATATATATATATATATATATGTTAGCTATAAACACGGTCGAACAAATTGTATCGGTCACATTCGATAATTTATTCTTATTTAAAAAAAAGGGGTATATATTATTTTTTAAAATATGAAAAAATAGAGAGGGAAAAAAAAAAAAAAAAAAACTTTGAGAGGAAGAATAGTATATTCGGTGATGCGTTTATTCACCTTTTTGGACACACATGATCCGTAAATCCCAATAAAAATATTTTATTAAAAAAATCTCATTCTCCTTTTTATTCGGCTTTTTTTGTGTGGATATAATCCCTAGAAAAACTCGCACGTGTGATTCTGAAATGAAGTTTTTTTTTTTGAAAGCTATTTTGAAATGAAGTTTCGTGCTTTTTTTTTTTTAATTATTATCGGAGGAATATTTAAATAATGTCCGAATATAGTATATAAAATAATGTCTACATATGTAGTATAATATGAACTACAATCTATTTGATTATAAACCTAAAAGATAAAAAAATGAAATAAAGAAAAATAGATTGTGGCCCATATTAAACACATATGTGGACATTATTTTATACATCATGTCCGAACATAATCTAAATATTTTTCTTATTATTGTCATTTCCCTCCTCTACTTTTCTATTCAAATTAATTTCATTTTATTAAAGTTTATCACATGGTTATAGCTTTTTCATATCATTCCACACATTTAAACAATACTAATGCACCACACTTAATTATTTTTGTTAGTTCAATGGTTATAGTTTTTTTCATATCATTTCACAATTAATTATTTTTGTTAGTTCAATCTTAAAATTATTCATTATCCAAAAACTTAAATGGATGGATATATTGGAATAAATTAATTAATTATATCGGTTAATACTTGTTTCACTTAATAGCTTGGGAATTTGGTAATGTCTATATAATAGAAGAGAAATACTTCCCTCCTTGAGGAGAGTCATCTTTATATGTATATGCGGCATCATTTGGTATCCAAATTTTTGGTTTGAACAATATTAAAAAGAAAAAAAAAAAAATTGTGGCACCAAATGGGATCACATATACACTAAGAATGGCTTCCCTCCTTAGTCATAATGAGGGAGGTATTTCTCATAATAGAAACCATATATTAAAAGCGATGAGAAGACTTGACAAGAATTTAAACAAAATGTCTTCTGCTCTGTAACTATGTTTGATCATGTTAAGTTTTTAATCAACCCAAAAATTTGAGTTGATGGATTTGTGGTAAATTTAATTATATATATAAGAAAACTTGTTAGATTAGTCAAATCTAAAAAATTATTACAAATATCATCACTTTTATAAAGAAAAAAAAAGGTTAACAAATATAATCATTGATATTGATGAGTATTTATACATACTTTCTTATAACATTATATTAATAATACATAATACTATATTAATGAGTATTTATAATACTGCATTAAGATTATATAAACAAATACTTTAAAATTTACCTATATTTAAAATTATTTTAAAAGTATTTTGTAAAAAAAGTTCATCCAATATAATTTATTTATATATACTTATTTTTAGTACAATAAAGAATCACGGACTCAAACCTACAAATTTATATTTTCTAATATATTCAAAATATAGTCGAATTATACTCACTTTAACTCGCTTTGACTAATACATCTAAAAATTTATAGGTTAAAATAAAATTTAGACCTAAAATTAAAATATAACAATTGATCATTGTTTTTGTCTTATCATCTTTATTGTGTGAGCTTCGTTTTCAAGGTTTCTTGTTTGCACTTATTTTAATATAACTTTCATTTTGTTTGCATCAAATTATTAAAAGATAAATTATGCTTAATGCTACTAAGTGAAAGAAGTGAATTGCTTGGTATTATCACATACTTAAAAAACAAAAACATACTTGAAATCTTTTTCAACTATTAAAAATGCAAGATAACACGTTAATTCGAAAGCTATTTGACTCTATTTCAAAAAAAAAAAAAACAAAACAAAACAAAAAAAAAATCTATTTGACTCACGTTATTGATTGAATTTCAACCAAATATACGACAAGTAGATATAATATGTAAATTGATTGTTTGGTGACCTATTGTAAGACGATAATTGAGTCCGGTTTATAGTTTCTTATTTTATTTAATAAAATAATGATAATATATTAGATAATTATTTATGTTTCTTGAAAAATAAGGAATATATAAACAAAATTTATTTGATAACAAATAAATCTATTACATATAAACAAGGAATATATTAGATCATTATTGCATCATGTACGAATAAGTAATTAAGAGTTTACATATTCAAAACCTCTCACTCCAAACGAGTCGAGAGTAATTATTTAAAATTTTGTTAATGAGTAAATTTAGTAGTATTGTATTTGATTAGCGACTTTTTGTTGATAGATGTTTGAGATGGTACATATGCTCTCTACTTGGAGATTATAGATTAAAATTATAAGTGAATTTAATTATAAAATCTTGTACTTCAACTCTAAATCTAAAAGTGATCAGGTATATAGTGGGATGAAACTTCCATTTTCGGTAATTATAAAAAAAAAAAAAAAGAAATCAACAACCTCGATCATTCTAGACATAGATTGCATTAACAGTAAGGGTTATTTGGCTGGTGATTTCATTGTTTGGTGGTAATCTAGCGAACATCACGGTCATGAATTTGATCTTGGAAATTAGAATTTTACTTTCATATTATTTTAGAGTAGTAGTGTCTTCAATGTAGAGTTTGTTGGCTCTCTCCCCTCTCAATTTGTGCTAAAAAAAGAAACGAAGTAGATCACATTACCACACAAAATCCAACTATTCTCTACCATTCTCTTTTATTAAATTACATTGATATGAGACAATCTTATTTAATGTTAGTTAGACTAGGAATTAGTATATTAACAGTCTAAAATATTAGTTAGACTACGAAACAAACAGTCTAAATCTTCAAAATATCTTCAAAATAAAAGGAAAAAGAAAAAAAAAAAAAACGAGTAAAAAGAAAAAGGAAAAGGAATTTTCATTGAAATGACAAAAAGAGAATCGGGCCGAAAGGTAGCCGAGGTGGGACCGAGTCGCCGAGCAAAACAAACCCAACGGCAAAATTCACGAGAAATTTTAATTTTAAGAAATAAAAATAATTTTGTGAAAAAAGCAATAAATGTATGGATACACGTCAGCATCCGAATCCGAGTCGGATCCGAATGGCTGGCCGCTGATCGACGACGGAAAACGTTGGCCTGAACTTATCCGTCTATTCGATTACGACGTGTCATAATTTTTTTTTTTTTTTTTTTTAAACCAATAATGAACTTTTTTTTTTTTTTTGAAGCAAACTATTTTAAGTTACCAGAAATTGTGAAAATTTGTATAATAAAGTATAGGGAAGTTGAAAAAATTAGAAATTAATCTTTATAATTTTAAATAATAGAGTTGAGTTCTATGATTTGAAGAAAAAAGTTAGAATTTAATTCTTATGATTTAAAAAAATAAAATTTAGTTATCATGGTTTAATAAAATCTAAAAAATAGTCATTATCGCTTCTGCTCGTTAGCAAATTGAGTACCTCAAAGTTAATTGTTCATGTGTCAATGATAGTAGGGTGAGTTAAGCGACTGATTGAACAAAAAAAATTAGTATGAATGGCTAATTTTCATATATATAAATCACGGTGATAACAAACGACATAGATTAATCATTAAATTTTATCAAACTATAAGAATTAATCTAGTTTTTAAAACTATAAGAACTAAACTCTAACTATTTTCAAATTATAAAGACTAAATTCTAGTTTTTGAGATCATAGAAAATTCTAACTTCTTCAAATTATAAGGGTCAAATTTATAATTTACCCTAAATTCTAACATCCTAGGATGATTTTAAAAAATTGTTTCATACGTAATCAAATATGTAATATTTCATCTTTTTAATCAATTCCAATTATTACTTTTTTGATTAGTTTAATTTATTTGAAGTCATAATTTTGTGAAGCTAGTTGAATCATTTTTTTTAGTGTACTTTATTATTATTATTATTATTTAAAGAAGGTTTAAATTGAAGATTTACTAATTCATCTTTGAAAAACTATACTCAAACGAGTTTTTGTAATTATTCAAAATAATTCTTCATTTTTACCATTAAAAATAACTCATTATTTCTAACAACTTATTTCTAATCATTCATTTATAAACTACTCAATATAACTCATTTTTTTCAAATCATTAATTTCTAATAAATCAAAATAACTTATTTTTAATCATTTTTTTTATTTACTCAAAATAACTATTTGTTTTAAATCTATATTCAAACAAAATTTTCACTCTAACTCCTCTACAAAATAAAACCACACCCAAACGAATTTTTAGTTACGACTCTCAACTTTTAACTACTTAAAATAACTCCTCAAATTAACTATTTATCAAAACTTTATCTAAACACCTCTTGCCATCTCCACATAATTTTCTTTCATCTTTTTTGTTTTTTTTATTATTCATGAAAAATCCTACATAATTATTTTATCATAATCATATTTTCTTACCAGTACTCATTATTATTATTATTATTATTATTATTATTATTATTATTTTATAATCATTTTTTATTCTCTTGGTAGCTATTATTTTTAGAGAAATATTTGCATGTTGTGCGGCGAGCATGCAGCCACCTGTGTGGCGAAATCTGGTTCGATGAAATTTTTTTTTTCTTTTTTAATATTTTTCCAAAAAAAAAAATCCAACGGACCAGATTTCGCTACATAGGTGGCTGCATACTGTCTGGGCTGCATGCAAATATTTCTGTTATTTTTATAGTACTAATTTATTCCTCTCATATCTATTATTTTATCTCAAATAAGAATAATTATTCTTTCACCTAGTCTTGTCAAATTATTTACACCATAATTGTTTTTATTTTCCATACCTCAAATATTCCTTTAATTTTGAGTTTTTATACGTAACCAATTCGTTGGTCAATTTTTCGCCGTAAATTATAATTGAACTTCTATTTTAAGAAAAATTTGAAATGTTAAGATTAAATATGCATGATCTTTGAACCATAAGCTTCACTTTATTCGAAATATATACATTAAAAAAAAAAAAAAAAAAAAAAAAAAAAAAAAAAAACCTTTTAGCTCAACAAAATATATATTTGAGGAATGAATTTTTTAATCTTAAAAAAGTAACGTAAAACAAGAACAATAAAAAGTCAATAAGCGAGAATTAAAAAAAAAAAAAAAAAAAAGTCAGTAAGAAATCTAATTCATCAATATTAATATATACTTATGAATTCAAAGGTCATAAGTTCAATCTTCTTCTTTTTTTATTTTTTTCTTTTTTTAATTGCAAAAATTAGAGGTGG
>JBBMKA010059998.1:0-17637 GCA_037833695.1 Sechiopsis laciniata
TACTGTTTTTATTTTTTAAAACAAAAAACTAAAATTCAAAAATAAAAAACTATAAACAAAAAACGAAAAACGAAATGTTTATCAAACGGGGCCTTAGCTACTTTTACTGTTGTTATATGGTTGATTAGGAGAGAACAGAAATTGCTTGCTTCTGAAGATACATTTTGTTAAACAACGTTTTAAAAATACATATGTAATAATAAGAGTAATGACTCAATTAATAAATAAATAAATAAATAAATATATATATATATATATTTATAATTTAAAAATTATGAATTCGAATCAACTAACAATATGGAGTGAATTGTTTCACACTCGGAATTCAACAAATTGTTGAGTCAAAATTTTAGAAATTTGGTAACAAAACAAAAATAAAGTGGGAATTAATGAGCTTATAAGAGATAAGAAGAACCATAAATATTAATGAAGAAAATTCTTGTAGGTTTTGGTGAACAACTCATTTTTCTCCCAAAGTAATGTGAGTATATAATTGAAGGGAGAGAAGCTTATTAAAGTGGTTGGAAATGGACGGTGAATATGGAAAATTGATTTGTGTGTGATATTTCCTGTTGTACCCTTCTCATAGTTGTGGATTTAGTTGACAATTGAATTTTTAATTTATGTCACCTTCAAGTTGTATATATCAGTTTTTTTGTTATTTATTTATTTTATTTTTATTTTCTTTGATTAAAGAGATGAATATAGTAGATAAAATAAATTTCTTTTTGACAACTTGCTATCATAAATAGCAATTTAATTTTGAATTGAATATTTCAAATTTTAATGAGAGATGATTTCTCAAGTAAAATCGGTTAGTGCATGTTTTGGAATCATGGGTAAATGAGGGGATAAAAGTGCGATAAAACGGGCGGTACTCACGATTGTTAGGACTGGCTGTTGGGTCGGATCGAAGCGGGCAGCATCGACGCGAGGGAGCTGCACGACTGTTATAGGGGAGTGAGTGGCAAGGGAGAAGCTCTAGGAGGTGTTTGTTGGAAGGGGTTAGGGAGGTGGAAGGGGTTATGGAGGTGTTGAGGATGGAGTTGCACAACTCCTCTTCTTTCTTTTTTTTTTTGAGCAGTTTTAGGAGTGGTTTTTTAAGTGTTTTGCAACTTGCCATGTGGCGCAACACCATTGTGCCATGTGGCGCCCCTTTATTTATTTATTTTTTTAATTTCTGTTATATTTTAATAATTTCTATTTTTTTCTCAAACTTATATTTTTAATATACTTTTTCAGTTTTTTTTTCAAAATTTTAAGTGTTAAACTTTTTTTTTAATTTTCATAAAAAATCATGTTTTACTCCCTTTTTTTCGTTTCTTAATTTTTCAAAATTTTGACTTTTTATTTTTTTTAAAAAAACTTCACTTTTTGTTTTTTTTGTTTTTTTTAAACTTAAAATTTTCGATTTTTTTCAAAATTTCCGTTTCTATTTTTCCAAATTTTGAGTTTTAAATTTATGTTCTAATTTCTTTTATAATATATATATATATATATTTTTCTTTCATCCAATATTTTACTTTTATGTGATTTGTTTCATAATTTTAAATTATAAATTTTTTCATAATCAGTTATATTTTTTAATTCATTATTCATTTTTTTTTTTTTTTAAACTTTCAATTTATGTATCTTTTTATTGACTTCATAGTATTAATTTTTAACTAATTATTTGTAGATTGTGATGATTCATATAATATTGTAGGGGTGTATAAATGAACCGAGAACCCGAATAACCCAACCTAAAATACAAGGGTTGGGTTGGGTTGGGTTTGGATTTTTTTTAACCGAATTTTTCGGGTCGGGGTCGGGTTCGGTATGTTCGGTTCAGGTTGAACCCGACCTGACCCGAACTTTTTTTTTTTTTTTTTTTTTTTTTTTTTCCAGATGTTGAATCGCTTTCTATCATTCTAAATTAGAGATTCAATATCAAAGTGTATCTCTATCTTTCTAAAAACAACAAGAACAAGATGAGAGTTGAAAGTTGAGAATAAAGATGGCAATTGAGGGATTTCGTTTAATATTATTTGTGACTTTTTATTTTGTATCTTAAGATTCCTTTTTTTTTTTTATGTCTTTGTTGTCTTGGATTTGAATTTATTTGAACAAAAGCATATTGTGTGATAGACCTTTGATGTCTAGACTTTTTTTTTATTTTATTTAACTATTTCTATATTTTTTACTTCTTTTTTCTATTATAAATTTTTTTTGTGAACCCGATGACTCAACACAATCCTAGTGTAGGCTAATTAGGTAGAAAATATTTATATTTATAATGACTTCACGAACCCGATGACCCAACCCAACCCAACCCAAAAATATAAGGGTTGGGTTGGGTTGGGTTGTGTCTTTAATTGGGTTGGGTTGGAGAATTGGCCAACCCGAATTTTTGGGTTGGGTTGAAAATCTCCCTCAACCTAACCCAACCCAACCCATGTACACCTCCATAATATTGTATTTTAAGGATAAGTTTCATAATTTTAAATCAAGGGTAATTTTATAATTCATTTTCTTTTGTTTTAAAATTTTTATTTTCCTTCTTTTATCTACCTAATATAATTGATTCACTAATTAATGATAAATTATTCTCATTTGCGTAATATATTGTTTTAAAATATATTTCATCATTTAGAATCATTTATGAATTTTTACATGATCAAATTTATTTTTTATTTTAGGATTCATTTTTAAATTTTTTTTTAATTTATATATCTTTTTATCTCCTAAAAATATAACAATATGTAATTTTTAAAATATATTTTTTATAATCTACATGTAATTTCTTTTTTTAATATGAAATAGAATTCATTATAAAAACTATTGGATCAAAAATTATTCTCACTAAAAAATAACAATATGTGGAATATAGAAGAAAATCGATGATCATAGTTTATTTTAAATTCCTCAAACTTCGGGGCTGTTACTAATGCCGTGTAGACATGGAATATAGAAGAAAATCGATGATTGGGATGATCTATGGTGTAATCTCATAACCAAATTTGGATATTTAGAGGCTGTTTGAAAAACAAACTTGCAAAAAGCTGTTCAGTGATGGGCTTCCAACAACAGCCCGTTTGTATACAGGGTCCGACAGCTCAGCCCATTGGAGAGACGGTCCTAATTCATTGAGCCGCTGGCTTGTACAACAGCCCATTTGTATAAAGGGGCTTCCAAAAATCGCTCAAAACCAGTTGTTTTTTCTTTTGTTGTTTTCCAGAAAAAACTTCATTGAAGAAGATCGACGACAACATATTTCTTGAGAATGACCAAATAATAAGAAAATGTGGGCAATATTATTAATTGTTTGTGTTTTTTTGAAATAATTTCTATTTTTTTGAAGAAAGAAAAAAGCACCAATTGTGGAATTCGCAAAAAAAAAAAAAAAAACAATAACAATTGTGGAAGTGGCAAGATTATCGATGGTTAATCATTGGATGTTTGCCGCTGAGAAACTGTTTGTTGGCAAATATAAATATAAATATTATATTTAATTATTTAGTTTTACATTTATTTTTAATTTGAATGTAATGATCTAATTATTTTTAGTTCTAATTCTACGATTTAATTATTTAATTTTATACTTCATTTAAGTTCAATTTTATTATTTATTTAACTATTTTTTTCTATTTATTTTAATTTAAGTCTAATTTTTTATTATTTAACGATTTTTTAATATATTTTTAATGATTTAATTATTTTTAATAATAATATTGTGATATAATTATTTAATCTTTTTATTCTATCAAATATATAAATATAGTTTAAAATTATTTTGTTATTTCTTTTATAATATATTTAGTTGGTTTTATTTTTTAAATTATTTTAATTTGAACCTTTTGATATAATTACTCAGTCTTTTTTTTTCTTTTTCTTTTTTCATTTCAATATAATGATTTAATTAATTAATTCCTTTTTTTTTTTTTTCTTAAAGTTTAATGATTTTCTATTTCTAATGATTTAATTCTTTTTAAATGGTAAACTATTTATAAGTCTATTAGAATCTTAATTTAACATGGAAAAGTACATAGAGAACAATACAAAGTAAAAATATAAAATAATGACATATGAAAGGAGATGTTTTTTCCCCACATTCGAACATGGGGTAAAAAGACCTACAACTATATTTAAACACCCCATAAGATCTTCACAATTATACAACTACAATGTTTTAAGAAGTTACACATATCCTAAAGAAACAACATCGACCGAATAGAGTAAAGTTCCACGTACAAATCTCCTCCACCATTCCGAAAAACCACCGCCTATGTTACAATCCCTTCATAAGCTTCCTCAAATATCAAAGAACATCTTTTCAAAAACCTTCATATGTTGAGTTTGTAGTGAAAGGACTCGGAATTATAAACGACAATCCCTCGTACGCCATTTCGCCTGGGCCCATAAAAATGGGTCGTCCCCATCCGAAATCAGCATTGTGAATTGGCAGTAGATCCCAACTCGCGATCCCTAAATTCGGGCACTTAAAAGAATGAGCGTCGTGGACCAACGCTGTTATGTCTGGCTGAGTCTCGAGATAGTCTATCATCGATCTCAAATAGTCGTTGTCCATCTTAATTATGGCATCGTGGATCTTGCTGGGTGGCGAACAATGCCGGATTCGACATCAGATCGTCGGCAACGACCACTAGTGTCGCTGCAAAGATGACATTGCCAAAGTAGCCGTTGGGAAGCGGCGGGTGCAATCGAGTGCGACCATCGCTAGACATGATGAGTTTTGTTTCCTAATCATCTGGGAGGTCACGTGCCTTGCATGTGCACCACCAAATGTGGCCGGATAGCAGCTCAAAAGAGGTGTAGTTGCCGTTTTCTTTTGATTTGGTTTTGAGGAGATTGATTCCATATGGGTCGGGTAGGACCTGAGTTTTCATTGGTGGAGACGGTTGGTATTCGACATGTCGGAATATCAGTTGAGGTGGGTCCCGCGCTCGGAGAAGGGATCGGTCCATGAAAGGTGAGAGCTTTAGGTCGAGGCCACGCGACATGTCAGACCAAGTGTTGATAAAGTGGAGACCGGAAAAGCCGTCTGCCACCTTGTGTTGTATTCCGACACCGCGGGAAATGCCGCCGCATTTGAAGTGCGTCAACTGCACACACCAAAAATGAAACAAATTCAAAACAATTACTCTCAATTTTCTTTCAATTTTTTGGATTTACGGTTATCTTACCTGTTTTAATTTCTTAATCCTAAGGAATTATACCTTTTGTAAGTTTTTTTGCTTTTTAATTTGTATATTTTTGTGGTAGAATAATATAAATTTTTATTTTTAAAAACATAAAGGGAATCTGGATAGAAGGAAAAAAAATGATATTGAGAAGAAAAAATTTATTTAATATAAAAAGTTAGAAATGATTGTAGCAATAATTTTATACTGAGAGATATGAATGATGATAACATAACAATTTCATTTGGTACAAGAAAGTTATGAACTATTATGATTGAAATGTTTATGAACACATTTTAGAATGCTTCTCCAAAAGTAGGTTGAGCCAATTGCTACCTAACTCTAAACACTTATTCCAATAATCCAAATCTACAACAAATATATAAATAAATAAATATGTATATATATTTATATTATATAATATATAAATAAAGGTAGTTCTCGTCCTCGCCACCAAATACAATTCTTATTTGTGTGAAAGTCAGTCTTTTTTTTGTAGAAGAGATCAAGACAAGGATTTCACTCGAGAATATGTTAAGATTGGGTCGAAAAAAATTTTCCCATTTAACTTTTTCTAATTTTCGAATCTTAATCTTTTTTAAAAAAAAAAATTTATTTTCAAATAGTTATTTTTTTCATGAAAAAATATATTAATTTTCAACTAAATTGTTAACTATCAATTAAAAAATATTCATTTAAATAAATAAATCTACAAAAAAAAATCTAAAAAGAAAATTAAATTAATAAAAAAGTAAATAGGGCAGGGATTGACGAAACCATGCCCAATCCTCCCATTATCGTTTAGCTCGTGGGAAGAATAGCCATACCTCCACAATTCATTACAAGATTTTACTTCTGTTTTGCCTTAACCCATCCTTTCTTTTTTGCTTTGCTCTCAAAATTTTTTATTTTCATTTCATCTTTTATGCTTTCATTTCTTCATCAATTCTTTTATTTATTCTTTTCTTTTCTATTTCTTCTCTTTTATCTATTTTTTTTTTCCTTTTGTTATCACTTTTATTTTTTTTTAGCAAATTCAGAAACACACAATCGGGGTTTTGCTTTTTTTTTTTCCTTCCTTTTTCCCTTTTTAGTTCATCCTAGCTCTATAACCGTCCATTTTCGATAGTCTGGAGCTTCTAAAAATCGATGTTAACCAACTGAAAAAAAAAAACCGACATTTGGGTGGTCGGCTCCAATTTTAATCAAAAACTAACTTGACCGACTGATGAACACCCCCTACTACGTATTGCTGAGATTTTGTATGGAGTGATGGTCAAGATATTCTTGTTAGGAATAAAATATGTTAAGATCTTCTATAGGATTTGTTAGTATATTTATTAGATATTTGATAGGATTTGTTAGGAGATTTTTTGAGATTTCATATTTCATGTAGTGTATATATTGGTAGAAAGTTAATGGAAAATTAGAAGGTTTTATATCTTTTCCATAATTTATCATGAAGCTTGTCGATTAAGGCACAAATTCTAGGTGGAAGTCATTGATTCATGGCGTGGAAATGGTCTTCTCTCTATGGGATCAACTTTTTTCTTATTACTATGGTGGGATCGTACTCTTTAATGATAGGGATGGATGTGAGATTTAGCCCTCTATGAAGAAAACAAACCTTGTGTTGGTTATGATAAGTATGAGTTAAGTCTTGTTTTTTTGTTTAGGTTAATACCATGGCATGAAATTTTAAAGTTCGGTTTTTACAAACTTGGTTTACCTTAAAAATCAGTTCTTATCTTTTGAGTGGTTACGTCAGTCTTGTGTAGAGGAACAACATGTGTTCCCTTGAAAGTTTCAATTGTATAGGTTTCAGATTTTTTATTGAAGCTTTTCCAGAGAGAAAAAAAAAAAAAAAAAAGATCTTGTGAAACTTTTTAAAACTATTTCTTTATCAAAATGGGTTTAATACATCCAATATAATTAACGACTTTAGATAACCTAATAGTAAATAAAATAAAATTAAAAAAAAAAATCATAAATCAAAAGTTGTAGATTAAATCTATGGTGGTCATAGTAATTAATTTTGTTGATTAAATCTTTGGTGGTTTTAGTAATTAATTTTGTCCAGAATTTCATTCTCAATCACTCATTGTTAATTTATATTTTTTCCTTTTCTCTACAAAAAATACAAGTCCCTTATTCCAACCAAATTATCTTTTTTATGATGACGGATAGAACGCTCCTAAGAATCTTAGACTATTTCATCTCCATTCCCAAAAGTTTCATTTAATTATCATTTCATCAAAATAATTAATTAAAAAAAAATTAAAAGACCAGAAGTGAGTTGTATGATACCTGTAACACAACCAAGGGAAAGGATTCGATTCCGGCGGAGTAATCAATGGCCGAAATAAGTTGGCGAAGCTGTGACGTGGGTGCGAAATCCCCGAGATCGTCGATAGTTGCCGTGGTCTCAGCTTGGACAAGGAGAACGCCTTGGGCATTACAGTCGATCTCGATGCGACCGGCTTCATCGTGATGCAACCGGCCAGCCATGGGATAGAAGGGCACCAGGGCCTTGTTGAGACCTTCCTTGAGAACCCGAGCATAGAAGAAATCGGAAGCGCCGGTCGGGCAGTAGAAGTATACGCTGGGCGTATGGATATTTGAATTCACAATGTCGATGTTGGAGATCCAGAGTCTCCGGCACGGTGTCTCTTCCGCTGGAGTCACCATCGTTGAATCCTTCACAGTCAAAATCATCTTGGATTGATAACGTTGTTGAACTCAAGTAATTAGAGCAAGTAAATTCAAGTTGACGTTGGATTGATAACGTGCCCATTTCGATTTAAGAACGCCTGGCTATCCAACAAATTATTTGTTGATCATATTAAGAATTGGTGGCAAGAAATTCAAGTTGACGGTTTTAGTGGTTATGTCATCATGAGAAAACTTAAAGCCTTAGTGGTTAAATGTAGAAAATGGAACTATGAAGTTTTTGCTCCTTTTCAAGCAACTTAGAAGGTGATTATTGAGGACATTATCAGAATTGACAAACTTGAAGAGTTGGGTATTATTGATCAATCTGACATTGATAGGCGCATTGCTTAGAAAGCATCTTATAGTATTATTGCTCTTAACGAAGGTAGAAAATGGAGACAGCGTTGCAAAAAATCATGGCTTCTTGAAGGTGATGAGACTCTACTTTTTTTCCATAAGAGTTGTGCGGCCCGTAAAAGAAATAATTTCATCTCCGAAGTTGTTAATGATTATGGGGTCAGTTGTTCCACTGATCAGGATATCGAGGCCGAGATTCTTAGATTTTTTAGAGATATTTACTGCGGTTGTTTTGAGGCTAGATGGATTATCACCAACTTAGATTGGAGACAAATCTCCCAATCTTCTTCTTAGAGTCTTTGCATCCCGTTCTCTGATCAAGAAGTTTATAACTGCATCAAGTTCATTGGCCATAATAAAGCTACTGGTCCAGATGGTTTTTTGATTGAATTTTTGAAAAGTTTTTGGAGTATCGTGAAACCTGATATCATGAGGATGTTTCATGATTTTTTCCACAACAAAATGGTCAATAGGGCTGTTAATGAAACGTATGTGGCTCTTATTCCTAAGAAGATTAAACTCACTAAAGTGGCGGATTTTCGTCCTATTAGCCTCACCACAAGCATTTATAAGATTCTGTCTAAAGTTCTTGCTTCATCAGCCATTGCGATGAATCAGAGTGCTTTTGTCCAAGCCGACAAATCACGGATGCCATTCTTATTGCAATTAAAGCCATTGATCATTGGAGATGTACTAAGAACAAAGGTATTGTATTAAAGCTCGATATTGAAAAAGCCTTTGATAAGTTGACTTGAAGCTTCATTTAACTGTCTTGCATCTTAAATGATTCAGTAAAAAATGGATCAGCTGGATCCAGGCATGTATATCAACAGTCACGCTCTCTGTGCTTGTTAATGGTCGGTCTCGTGGGAGTTTGATTACTAGTCGAGGTATCCGCCAAGGTGATCCTTTATCTCCCTTTCTTTTTGTTATAGCAATGGATTATTTATCGAGCTTGCTTCTTAATGCACAACAAAAAGGTATTATCCAAGGATGTATCATCAATAATGTTCACATTACACATCTCCTTTTCGCTGATGATATTCTTCTATTTTCTGTTGTTGAGGATATTAAGCTTCATAACTTGTTCTCTCTGATCAAGTCCTTCGAAGCCTTTTCTGGTTTGAGGATTAATTTGCAAAAAAAATCCTCTTCTGGGATTAATATAGATGACTCTCATATCTCGGATGTTGCTTCGATATGAAGCTGTCCCCACGAGACCTTGCCTATTTCTTACCTTGGAATGCCCCTTGAAGGTAATCCTAGAAGTCGTACTTTTTGGGATCCCACCATTGACAAGATCCATAAGCGTCTGGAAAGTTGGCAATTCTCCTATCTTTCCAAAGGTGGTAGACTCACATTAGTTCAATCTGTTCTTAGCAATCTCCCTACTTACATGTTATCGATTTTTCGTGCTCCAGCCTTAGTTTGTAAAGCTATTGATAAAATGTTGCGTAACTTTTTGTGGAAGGGGATTGATAGTAAATGTGGCAGCATTCTAATTAGATGGGATATCGTGTCCAGACCAAAAGAGCATGGGGTCTCAGCATCACGAAAATCAACATTATGAACAAAGCTTTTTTAGGTAAATGGATTTGGAGTTTTTACAATGAACCTGCTGCTCTTTTGCGTTGTTTGATCTCACAGAAATATCAGCAATCTTTTCATGGTGAAGTCCCCACTTTGTGTGTTGCTAGAAGTTATAGATCCCCATGGAAAGCTGTGGTTTCTTTAAAGGATGAGGTTATTCCTAATATTTCTTGGCACATTAATAATGGTGAAACGACTTCTTTTTGGTTTGACAATTGGACCGGGCTTGGTCCTTTTTTCGGGTGAATCCAAGGTTTTATGTCCTATCTACTCGTAAGAATTTATCGATTAGTGAAGCTTGGTGCCGCGACTCCTTGAGCTGGAACATCTTTCCGTGCAGACCTTTCTTGCGCAGCGATTACAATAGGTGGCTATCTATTTCTTTTCCTTGGTCCCCCAACTACAAATGTGCCTGATTCTTTGGTTTGACGTCCATCTATATCTAAAGGTTTTACCGTGAAATCCCTTAAATGTCTTTTGAATGAAGATGGTCAAGTTCACGATCCAGATTTCCATTCTTTTTGGAAGACCATTCTTCCTAAAAAGGTAAAATTTTTCATTTGTTTTTTTTTTCATAAAGGTATCAATACAAATGATGTGATGCAAAGGAGATGGAAGAATTTGTGCCTTAATCCTAATTGGTACAGCTTGTGTTATTGTAAATCTGAAACCTTGGACCACTTTGCTGCATTGTCCCTTCACCAAAGATCTTTGTACCGTCTTCCAAGCACCTTCTTTTTGGCTGGTATTCAAGAAAACATGGTGGTCTTTATTGATGCCTTCATTCGTATGTCTTGATCTTCTTAATCTCAAACTATGAAGCTTAATATAATGGGAGCGTAATGCGCATTTGGAAAGAGCATAATTCTAGAATTTTTTATAATCTTTATGTTGCCAGAAACCCTTCATCAATTTGGGATGATGCCAACATTTTATTTGCTTCTTAGTGTTATAAATCCTCTTTTTTTTTTTTCATGATTTTGACATAGACTCTATTGCGCTCAATTGGAGAGCTTTTCTGTAATTTTCTCTTTGTATGCTTTTGGAGTACCGTAATATAAGTATCTCTTTTCGAAAAAAAGTTTGAATCTCTCTACCTTTGATTGTTGTTGAATAAACAATATATCAATATTTGGTAATTATTTAGTTTGATAATCATTTAATCTTTCTAAAATATATGCTTGTTTTGTTATCACTTGTGTACATAATTTTTTTAGATGATATATGAATTTTTAGCTAAATTAAAAAAATAAAATTTGTATGGTCTCCAAAATTGTTTTTAAAAATATGCATAAAAAAGCATATATTAAAAATATGTGAACAATCAAAAACAAAAAGCAAATCATTATAAAAAGCACTAATATTTTAAGTATTTTATTTAGTTCGTTTGGGTGAAAATGAACGGCTGGCGGGTACACAAATTGGTAACATTCAGGTCATTATTAAGATGAAAGGTTTTTTTTTTTTTTTGGAATACATATTCGGGGAGGGAGAACAAATACCGATTTTTTGGATTGAACCCATAACGGTGGTGTTGAATTAGTTTACAATCAAACAATGAAATCATGGTGTTGAATTAGTTTACAATCAAACAATGAAACCATTTGCACTATTGACCCATTCGATATTAAGATGAAAGGTTAAAAGGGAAGGAGTGTGTTTTCTGCCGAAAAAAAACAGAATTACGTTTTTTAAAACTTTTTTTTCTTTATAAATCTGTTTTTTAAAAATAAAAAATAAAAATAGAAAACCAAAAACAAAATTATTAACTAACGACGCCTTAATTTTTTATTTTTTAATATAACTTTTAAGTTTTGAAGAGAAAGTATACTTTTGCTGGTGTCCTGTGATTAATTGCTATTGTAATTCAAGTTTTAATTCCATTTATTTATATATTCCTATTATTTTGGAAAAGTAGAGTTCAAGTTTTTTTTTTTTTTTTTTAGTACATTTCAAGTGGAAGTAGTTGATTGGTACAAAATAATGTGAATAAATAATTAAGGGGAGATGGACTTATTAGAGTAATTGGAAATGGAGGGTAGGTCAAATTTATTTATATTTTGATGTTATCTGTTGACCCCTTCTTAATTATTGTTTTTTGTTTTCCAACAAATCTTAATTATTGTTTTTTAATAAACGTGATTAATTTGGCAATCTTTCAAACTTTTTTAATTTCTATTAAAATGATTTTGAATTGATATTTCAAATCTATTAGCGATTATTCATTTGAGTAAATTTGCCTTTTTAGATATGGAGAGAGTATATTTTTTGTGGCTATGACACTTTTTAAACTACATTTGTTTATTTAATTTTCCTTTTCAAAATGTTGCCTCACTTGTCCCATCTTTTTTTTTTTTTTTTTTTCAAATCTCTTATATTCAATTTTATTATTTTTTTTGTTTTAAAAAACCTTAAATATTCTTTAACATTTTAATATGAGTACATATTATTCTCAAAACCACATCACTTCAATGCACGGTTCAATTGTTACCTCCGGACGACGGCAGAGAAGTGACGGTGGGAATTGGCTAAAATCAAATTGTGGGTGGGACGTGTCATTTTGTCTTTTTTTTTTTTTTTATCTTTCTTTTTTTAGTTCAATTTGATCATGGACAATTTCTTTTGATTCTTTTGAATTAAATTAGAGAAAATACTTCATAACTAGAAGAAATCCTCTTTTTTACGTGATAAAAAGTATTTCTTTTCATGTGATTTGGAGATTGAACAAAAGTTAAATTTGAAATTAAACTTCAATATTGTTTAAAAACATTTTTAAATAGAAAATGTTATATTCCATTTTAATTTAATTTAAAGGGAATAGGAATGAAACATGCTTAATTAATTAAGTTATATCAACTGTTTAAGAATTGTAAGCAAATCCATATTTAGATGTAGTTATTTGTAAAAGAATTGTATGAGCAGTTTCCATTTTTTAAAACAATATAATATTTATTATAATATAATTATTTTGTCATTTGTACATTATGATTTTGTTTTGAAATGATGAATAGAATATTATCAACTTGTTAAATATAAATATAAATCTTATGATTTAATTATTTAGTTTTACCTTTATTTTTTATTTAAATGTAATGATTTAATTATTTTTAGTTGTAATTCTACGACTTAATTATTTAATTTTATACTTCTTTTAAATTGAATTTTATTATTTAATTATCTATTTTTTCTATTTATTTTTATTTAAGTCTAATTATTTAACAAATTTTTATATATTTTTAATGATCTAGTTATTTTTAATTATAATATTGTAATTTAATTATTTTTTTTATTCTATCAAATATATATATTTTTTTGAAAGGTATTCTATCAAATATATAAACATGGTTTAAAGTTATTTTTTTTATTTCTTTTATGATAAATTTTGGTTGGTTTTATTTTTTCAATAATTATAATTTGAACTATGTGATTTAATTACTAATCTTTTTCTATTCTTTTTTTAATTACAGTATAATGATTTAATTAATTCTTTTTTTAAAAAAAAATTTAATGATTTAATTTATTTTCTGTTTCTAATGATTTAATACTTTTTCAATGGTAAACTATATATAAGTCTATTAGAATCTTAATTTAACATGGTAAACTATAAGAAACTTAATTTAACCTGATAAAAGCACATAGAGAAAAATACATAAAATAAAAACATGAAATAATAATATATGGAGGGGATATTGTTTTTCCCCACATCCGAACATGGGATAAAAAGACCTACAACCATAACTCAAAAAAAAAAAAAAAACAAAAAAAGACCTACAACCATATTTAAATACCCCATAAGATCTTCACAATTACAAAACTACAATGTTTAAAAAGTTACACATATCTTAAAGAAACAACATCGTTTAAACTATAGAAAAAAAGACCATCAACTGAATAGAGTAAAGTTCCACATACAAATCTCCTCCACCATACTCAAAAACCACGGCTTATGTTACAATCCTCCGGCAAGCTTCCTCAAATATCGTAGAACATCTTTTCAAAAACCTTCATATGTTGAGTCTGTAGTGAAATTGCAACGAACAAGCTGCCATCGTCAGAAGCACTTGGGATTATAAACGACACTCCCTCGAACGCCATTCCGCCTGGGCCCATAAAAATGGGTCGTCCCCATCCAAAGTCGGCATCGTGAATCGGTAGCTGAGCCCAGCTTACGATCCCTAAATTCGGGCCCCAAAGAGTATGAGCGCCGCGGACCAATGCTGACATGTCCGGTTGAGTTTCGATATAGTCTATCGTCGATCTCAAATAGTCGTTGTCCATCTTAATTATGGCATCGTGGATCTTGCTGGCAGCGAACCATGTCGGATTCGACATCAGATCACCGGCAACGACGACCAGTGTCGCTGCAAAGATGGCATTGCCAAAGTAGCCATTGGGGAGTGGCGGGCACAATCGAGAGCGACCATTGCTGGCAATGAAGAGTTTTGTTTCCTGATCACCTGGGAGGTCGCGTGCCTTGCAAGTGCACTGCCAGATGTGGCCTGAGAGCAGCTCGAAAGAGGTGTAGTTGGTGGTGTTGCCATTTTCTTTGGATTTGGCTTTGAGGAGATTGAGCTGCTGGCAGCTGAATTTGAAGATGGAGACACTGGTTTCATATGGGTCGGATTGGACTAGAGTTTTCATTGGCGGAGACGGTTGGTATTCGACATGTCGGAATATCGGTTGAGGTGGGTCCCTCGCACGAAGAAGGGAACGGTCCATGAACGGGGAGAGCTTGAGGTCAAGGCCACGCGACATGTCAGACCAAGTATTGATAAAGTGGAGACCGGAAAGGCCATCTGCCACCTTGTGTTGTATTCCGACACCGAGGGAAATGCCGCCGCATTTGAAGTGCGTCAACTGCACATAACAAAAATAAAACAAATTCAAAACAACTACTCTCAATTTTCTTTCAATTTTTTGGGTGTTTTAGTTAGTGTAAATGTATGGGTTATCTTACCTGTTTCTTAATCCTAAGGAATTATACTTTTTGTGTCAACTTGTTTTTTACTTTTTAATTTGTATATTTTTGTGGTAGAATAACATAAAATTTTATATTCAAAAAAAAAAAAAAAAAACATAATGGGAATCTTGATGGAAATGTTTGAAGAGGGAAAAAAAATGATTTGGAGAAGAAAAAATTTATTTAATATAAAATGTTAGAAGTGATTGTAGCAATAATTTGATACGAGAGTTATGAATGATGGTAACAAAATAATCTCATTTGGGACAAGAAAGTTATGAACAATTATAATTTAATTTGATTGAAATGTTTATGATTACATTTTAGAATGCTTTTATCAAAAGTCGGTTGAGCCAATTGCTACCTAACTTGTATTCGAATAACCCAAATCTACAATATATTTATGTAAAGGTAGTTCTCGTCCTCACCACCAAACACAATTCTTATTCTTGTGAAAGTCATCTTTTTTTTTTTTTTTTTTTCTTTGCAGAAGAGACAGAGAAAGTTGATTCTTTGGGGCGATGGGAGAAACTATTCCCCACCCTTGTGTTAGCTGGTGGGGAGACATAGGGTGATCAAATTCCTTCAATTGATAACACCCTATCAAAAACAAAGTTGATTCTTTGTTGCTGGCAACACATGACGGGCAGGTGCGGATCAGCTACTCAGGGACCATTGATGAAACATATCAATAAAATATTTAGAAATAATAAAAATATATATATATTAAAAATAGTTTTAGTTTGTTATCAAGTAAATTTTAATATTTAATTCCATACGGAAATTATGATATTAAATAATTGATTGAAACGTTTAGATATGCATCGATTTAGGTTGTAAAGTCAATTATTTTTTAATTTGATGTCCGAAGATATCTTTTTAATATATTTATAAAATCTACTTTTTACCTTCAATTTATCATACTTTGTGGTTTTGGTGGAACCAAAACATTATGAATTTATCTTAAAGTTGGCACTTCCTTTTTTTTTAAAGTTTTATTGACAATAAAATGTTGTAGGACACGAGAGTTTTCCCGTAAATAGTCAAAGTATTGGTAATAATACACTCATAAATATTAGTAAAAAAAAAAGTTGGCCTCCCCAAACCTTAACACTTGGATCCGCCCGATGACGGGTAGGGGGAGGGCTTGGTTATAGAACCATGCTTTTAGACTGTCTTAACGATGGTTTTTTGTTGATTCTAATTGGTTTAATGGTACGTTTGGTTTGATTCGGGTTGAGAGAAAAACCGATGGCTCTTGTTTTTCGGCCTGGGATGAGGAGGCGCAGTGCCAGTCTTGGTCGGTTCCCGGTTCTTCGAGCTGGTCCGACCAATCTAATTTTCCCATGTTAACTTTTGCTTGTTTCTTTTAGGGCTGTTTCTGTCTCTTTTCTTTGGTTGTCTGCTAGCTTAGGTTTAGTTTTTAGCTTGTTTTCATTTACTTGCTGGTTGTTGGTCTCAAATAATATAGGTTTGGTTGGTCGTATTACTGAGATCTAGTACAAAGCTTGTCTATTAAAATGGGTTAAGTACATCCAATATAATTAACCACTTTAGTTAACCTAATAGTAAATAAAACAATAATAAAATTTAAAAAAAAAAAAAAAAAAAAAAAATCATTGAATCTATGGTGATCTTAGTAATTAATTTTTACATAGTTTCATTCTCAATCACTCATTTTTGTACTAAAATAAATATGAGATATTTTTTGCTTTCGTCTACAAAAATAAAAGTTCCTTCTTCCAACCAAATTATCTTTCTATGATGACGGATAGAAGGTTCCTAAGAATCTCAGACAGACTATTTCATCTCAATTCTCAAAAGTTTCATTTAATTATCATTCCTCACCAAAATAATCAATTAAAAAAAAAAAAGAGACAAGGCGCGATTTTTTTGGTACCTGTAACACAACCAAGGGAAACGATTCGATTCCGAGGGAGTAATCGACGGGCGGAATAAGTTGGCGAAGCTGTGGCGTGGGAGCGAAATCCTCGAAATCGTCGATAACCGCTGTGGTCTCGGCCTGGACAAGGAGAACGCCTTGGGCATTACAGTTGATCTCCATACGACCGGCTTCATCGTGATGCAACCGGCCAGCCATTGGATAGAAGGGCACCAACGCCTTGCTGAGACCTTCCTTGAGAACCCGAGGATCGAAGAAATTGGGAGCGCCGGTCGGGCGGTAGAAGTATACGCTGGGGGTGTGCATATTTGAACTCACAATGTCGATGTTGGACAACCACAGTCTCCGGATCGGCGTCTCTTCCGCTGGAGTCACCATCGTCGAATCCTTCACTGTTATAATCATCTTCGATTGACAAAGTCGATGTTGAACTCACTTAGATAGAAAGAAGGAGAAGTTTTTTTTATATCAGATAGAGAGGGGGAGAAGTAATTAGAGCAGGAGAAATGAGACCCTGTAAATAAAAATAAGGCATAATCAATTGTTAGAGCCATACATATATATAGTGTGTGTGGTTTTAGTGATGTCATATAGGCAAATTGTAGAGTTACGTACCCAAGTTTTTCTCCAATTCTTTTTTTTTTTCCTCTTCCTCTCTCCTTCTCTTCTACTCCTCTCTTGGGCAATTTGGAAAAGTAGGGTTGATTCGAAAACTTATTGCAAAATTAAGGTACTTTTCAAACTATTTACAAAAACAATGTATTTTTTTTGTCTTTTATGGGTAAAAGTGAAATTTATTATGGGAACTTGTAATTGCAGGACTGAATTTGATTTGACTTTTTTTTTTATATAATTATTATTTATAATTCTAAATTATTTATTTATTTATTTTTCATAATAATCTAATCTACATGTTATAAAAAAAATAATTTATA
>JBBMKA010060019.1:0-17634 GCA_037833695.1 Sechiopsis laciniata
ACAAGGCATTCTTGTTAATCAAAGAAAATATATTCTTGATTTACTCAAAGAGACGGGATTAATGGGATGTAGAATAGCAAAAACGCCTATCGAATCAAATCTAAAACTACAAGCAGCAACCAAGGAAGAGATGAAAGATAAGGAACGTTATCAAAGACTTGTGGGTAGACTTATTTATCTATCTCACACTAGACCAAACATTGCATTTGCAGTAAGTATGGTAAGTCAATTTACTCATTTTAAAGCTGTGAATAGAATCTTGAGATATCTAAAAGAAGCTCCAGGAAAAGGTATATTGTTTTAGAAGCATGAGAATTTCGATATTGAAATTTACACTGACGCTGATTGGGCAGGAGGCACTATAGACAGAAGATCTACATCAAGTTATTGTTCGCTTGTTGGAGGAAATCTTGTTACCTGGAGAAGTAAGAAACAAAGTGCAGTAGCTAGAAGCAGTGCTGAAGCAGAATTCAGAGCTTTAGCCCATGGCATTTGCAAAGGTATATGGATAAAAAAGCTTCTCGAGGAGCTAAATATCACACAAGCAACTCCTATTCAAGTTTATTGTGACAATAAAGCTGCTATTTCCATTGCTCATAATCTAGTTCTTCACGATAGAACCAAACATATTGAAATTGACAAGCATTTTATTAAGGAGAAAATTGACACTGGAGTAATATGCATTCCATACTTACCAACAACAGAGCAAACAACTGATATTTTGATTAAAGGGCTTCCCAAGTTACAATTTGACAGACTTATTGACAAGCTGGCTATGATGACATCTTTGCACCAACTTGAGGGGGAGTGTTGAATTATTTGATTTGATATTCTTTCTTTAATTGAATTATTCCATATGTAATATTTCCTTATCTAGAATTTGTCTTATTTGATGAATAGGGTTTCTCTTATTTAAAGAGGTTAATTGTAAAGTGTAAATCATCGATTAATACAATACAACTTATTTGTATCCCGAAATCGACAACTTTCATCTTATCAATGAAAATGTTTTTGTTTCTTATAACAAAAAAAAAAAAAAAAAAAAAAAAAACGTGAAAGGCCGTCAAGCCCATAAATATTTGCTTGAATTGAAACTGGTGCTTGTCCCCCCACAAGGAGCCAGTTTATATGAGGTGGTTGTATTAGATCGATCTTAGTCTGATTATTGTATTAAATTTTTTCACAGTACAATGTTTGTAGTTTCAAGAAATAGCTGGTATGTTTAGGATGGTTTATTAGAATCACGATGGAGAAAGAGCATCTTAAAGTAAACTGTAAAATTCACTCTTTGTATTAATCTTTTTTTGTACCGTGAAGTCTGTTTGTTTGCCAGTTTACATTATCTGTGTAACAATTAACATTAAAATGTCTATATAACAACTAACATTTGTGCCAGCTGCATAGAAATGTATCATGTGCCAGGGAGGTGTGGAAATAATTGAAGGCTGAAGACCACATATTAGACAAACCTTATCATCCCAGATTTGTGGTTCCTCCAGAAACTAAATATTTGTAAGTGAGAATTGAGAAATGCTCATTGCTCCCCTAAACAACTAGAAAATGCAATGACCCCAAAGTTGAAGGTTGCTTTGTTATAGGATTGAAGGTCACTGTTTTTAGAGTGCGAGATCATTTTTAATTAGGTTCCTTTTTTTTATAATTTATTTATTATTTTTTAAAAATAATATGTGTCTGTTCATGTCAGCTTGTGCATAATTCGACTAATATCAAGAAACATAGTGTCTGATCCTAGAACATTTGAATGTCAGAAAATCCATAAAAAAAATAATTCCTAGATAAGTGGTCACTCTGAATTGCATTCATTACCCCTTAATTTCTTAGTATCTCTAGATCATTAGATCACTCCATGGGAGTGATTGAATTTAAGCGTTGGGAGAGGTGAGAAGAGGAAATTATCCAACCCCTATTTATTTTTTGTACATAACAATCTCTCTCAATTCTTTCTCAATTTTTTCTCACATTCCATCAAACATATTTAATCCTATAAAATATCAAATCAAACTTTATTACAATAAAAATTAATATAAAATAAAAAGAAATTATCTCTTAAACACTAATTCCCCCTCCCAAAAAAAAAAAAAAATCAAATATCTCTTATCAAAACACAAATCCCAAAAAACAAATTCTATTATCTCTTCTCCAAAATATTAATGCTCAAACAAATACTTTATTCTTCCAAATCACTATACTTCCTCTCAATTTCCAATCACCCCTGATGATTAGGTTCTTATTCTAAAGGAGAATATTAAGTTTATGTTTATATATATATATTTTTTTTTTATAAAAGGCACCCTTGTTCAAAACTGAGTTGTTTTTTTTTTTTTCTTTATAAATTTATTTTATTTAAAAAAATTAATTCAACTCGTGACCTTGGGGTCATAAACACCTTCTTCAAGTCATGAGATAATCTCTTGGAGTGGTCTAAATTGTTTATGCTCGCCAGTTTGAGCATCGTTTTAATTCTTCATTTCAAGCATTTTTTTGGCTAGAAAGCTATATTGGTTGGAAGTTATATGGCATAGATAATCTCTTCGACGTGCAAGTCCTTTTTTTTTAGAATTAGAAGTTGAATGTTCAACTTCTTGAGAGATCTAATTTGTATTTACTGAATTATTTCATTATATAAAAAATTCAGAATTTGATCGAAAACCTATATAACACTTTTATCTTATCTATAAAAATATTTTCGTTTCTTATGTATCAATCCAAATTGCTACAAATTCAAAGTTAAAAAATGAACAAACATGACAATAAAGAAGAGAAGATGGAGAAGAGATCAACACACTAATTAAAGTGGTTCGGGAACTAATCTTACATTCATTATCATAATTTTTTAGATTCAATCTCATTCAAAACTAATTCAATAAGAACTTCAAGAGGATTACCAATTTGATGACTGATTTCTCTTAAGTTTCAATCCACCCACAATAAGTTTTATATATAGCTTTTACGTTTGCTCAAATGGTAAGATGCCCTAACCCCGAAACTAATCAAGGTAAGTAAAGAATTAACTATGATTAATTGATGTTGAGTAAAAAATTAGAGTTTCCTATTAAAAAAGGGACTTTCTATTGAAAGTAGAGATAAATATATAATACTGAAATAAAAATATGATAACGTAGGAATGTTGAATGGAATACCAACTACTTAATCCATGATTTTGGAAATTGTGGGATGCGTGGATGATTTTTAGAAAGTGGATTTTAATTTGAACATAATTCGCTTAAACTTTGTGTAAAAAGTGTGCTTCAAATTTCTTCCTGGCCTAGCTCAATTATAAAAGGACGAAAGTGTAAACTAGTTTTATTAACGGAAGCCTACAAGAGTTATCTGTATTAAAAATCACAAAATTTATGATTTGAATCCTTTCAATTAGGGGTAAAATAAAAAACTGAAAAATCAAACTTAATCAATCATGGATCGATTTTTTAGTCAAAAATTGGATATAATAGTTTGTAATTTAAAAAAACTGAAAAATTGGATCGGTTCCAATTTTCGTTTTAAAAAACTAATAAAAACTCAACCAAACATATATATATATATATATATATTTAAGGAAAAGTTTATGAGAAGTTGTTTAAAAAATACTTCCGACCTTTAAAAAACTTATTGTTTATGATAAGATTTATTTTTAATGAAAAATGTTGTTTTGATATATTAAAAAAAATTGGACATTGGATCGGATCCAAAACCGAATCGAACCAATTGAAAATCAAACCAATAATTTTATACTTTAATGACTGCATCGGATCCATTTTTTGAAAATTAAAGATATCGGTTCGATTGTCGGTTTAGTATCAAACCGACAAAAACCGAATCGAAATCACTCCTACTCTCAATCCCCTATTAAAATATAAAAAAAAAAATTTTAAAAAAAAGTGAAACCTATCTTTCGGAACTCTTCAAAACCGGTTCGAATGAATTGGATCGAATAATTTTTCCCCTCAAAATTTGTAAAGGGAAAATATTCGGTTCAGACCTCAGTACATATATTAATTAGACCCAACTAAAATCGAACATCTCATTTTCTAACTCCAGCCCACCTCATATTATTCATTTCATTTTTATCCAGCCACCCAGCCCATTATTTACCAATCTTATCCCTATTCTTCAGCCCATAGCCCACATCCCAATATTAAATTCTGATCACAAATTACATTCGATAATTGTATTGGATGATCGCCTTCTTAAAAATTAGCAACAATATATTTAACTAATTCGGTTAGTTTTTACTCCATTTGATGTTTAGCTGCAACACTTGGCGTCGATTTTGATAATAAACATGGTACTGTGCTATATTTGTGAAAATTATGTTATTTTTTAATTTTTTCCAACATATTTATTATATTTTTGGTTGAATGCCTATAACATGATTGTTAGATTACTTTTCCGAGTGGTAATTTTGTTATTACTTTCGCTCTAAAGTCCTAACTTTTATGATTGAACTTTTTCTGACCTGGTGTTAATGAAGTGTTATGAGAAATTATAGGTAGTGCGTTGGTTTGTTTGATGTATTATAATTTAATTCAAAATCACAGTTACAAGTTCGATCATGAAAATTAATATTTGACTTTCATATATTTGAGTGACGTTTTCCTTCTCTTAATTTCAAAAAAAAAAAAAAGTTAAATTAAGTTATCTAAACCGAGAGAGCACAATGAGGCATGGATCGAAATTCCGCGGGTGGGCTTAACCAACATGCACGGAAGGTGCTTGTTATAATGTCAAATCCAAAATGGTGGAGAAATTGGTGGTAGAGCGCCAAGCAACTTGTTCGGATGCCTTTTATTTATGTTGTCCTACTATTATTTAGTCGGAGCTTTGTTACCCGATCATACATAATTGAGTTTATATTTTTATATTGGTTTTTATGTATTTTGAATCATATGTTGTATTTGGAGTTTCCGAGAGTACATTATTTAAATTTTTTTAAAATCCTACTTCCGTTTGACCAAACATTTATATTCTTATCTTTTAGTAGAACAGTTCTCTCTTCTGTCCGTAGATGTAGCTAACATACCGTTAGTAAACCACGTAAATCGTTGTGTTAATTGTCTTGCATTTTTGTTAATTTGCTTGATTGTTGTTTTCGTTTTTCGTAACACCATGAGTCTAGATTAGTAGGATTGGAAAGAATAGACTGGTTTCTCATCTTTGCCCAAATTACTGTAGCTATCGACGTACATTTACCTGCTTCAGTAATGGGGGGCATCTTCCCAACATTGTGTTTCTTTAGCAAGAACCAGTAGCCCCATCTACTGCCCAATTATGGGCGCTTTGAAAGTGATAATAAAGGTGCAATAAGACATTATCCTTTATTGTATAGGGTACTGTTAGCTTGGCATTTATGTGGTTGCTTTGAGGTTCAACGATTTGTAAGTGTGATAGACTTTAAGGATGACAATTTATTGCAGCTCTCTATATTGGGTGGGAGCGATTGTCTTTGTATTACTGTAGTGAATGGACAAAAGATTTTTTTCCCTTTTCCCATTTGGCTGGTCCATGTTCTTTACACTGTTGTAGCATCTTTGAAGCCCATTAGATTGAGATTAGTTAGGAGTGTTTGAGGCATGAAGAATGAGAATTAGAATGTAAATAGAGAGGAGAATAATTATCGCCGAGAATGATTATCTATGTTTGGAGGGAAGAGAATGATTATATATATTTGGAGTACAGAGACCTTGAGGTGCAAAGAACGATTATGTAGAAAATAAAATAGTGAATATAGGAAAATGAAAAATAGTTATGGAAAGAATAAAAAGGGAAGAATGAGATTATGAGAAGAATGAATAGTGATTATGGGAAGATGAATAGTGATTATAGGAAGAATAACTATTGATTATAGGGAAATGATTCTCGATGTTCCAAACGTGGGTTAAGACAATTATTCTTACATAATCATTCTCGTCCACCTTGCCCCAGTCACCCCTACTTATTTCAGCTAACCTATCTTCTTTTGTACAGTGCAGGATAGGGTGTCTGCAAAAAAAAAGTGGAGGGGACACACTGTGAAAGTGCATGGTGCTCCTTCCCCCTCATAAATTCATGGTGGGCCAATATTTTCTCATTTCTTTGTTGTTTACTGTACTAGATGTGTGAACTCTCACCATGCTTAGTTGGCTGTCTGATAATAAGCCATCACAAACTTTTAAAGTTTGAATAAGACAAGTATCAATTTGATTATGAACAACACTTAATTGGGCATTTGATTACTTGCTGCCAAATATTTAGGATGGATGAAGTGGAAATTTGATTACTTACTGCCAGATGACTGGGATGGATGAAGTATATAATTATTGGTTATAAACTGTAGTTAAGTCCCTTTGAGCCTAATAAGCCTTATATTGTGACAGGCTGACAAATTTGCTTGAAAAGTTGTCATTTTCCAATTCATCTACTTCTATACTTGGAGAGAATGGTACTTGACCAGACACTTGTGGCGTTAGTAGACGCAGCCAACTTAGAAAAACTTAAGAACAATAATTGTTGCAGGGCTAAGGTTGCCGATGGATATATATTATGCCAGCTAAACGATGTTGACAGGATAAGAAGATTTTACCTCTCAAAAAAGATCCTTCCACTATAATATTTTTTGTAGAATCATTGCTTGCTTCCATAATAATTTTCTTTTCTTTTGATACTCATAAATGTCTAGATTAGTATATTCGCACTTTAACTATTTTTATGACACAATTACTGGACCTAACTACATTTGGTTATCATGGAAATTAGTAAGAAATTAACTTTTAGGTAGGTGATCACTTTACCATTAATTGAACATACAACCTCTAGATTCTTAACGTTCTTATTCAGATACTAGGTCAATCCATGATGATTCTTCCATGATAATTTTCCAACCCTAATATTTTAGGAAAAGTTTTCTCCAACCTCATGCTATTCCTATATGTCTCCTTCAAGGTCTACCTAGTGTTTAAGATAAATGATCAAATTATGTTTAAGAACTCATCCGTTCTTGCAGAAATTTAGCAGGCGGATTTTGAGCAAAGCAATTGATACCATGGATTGCTTCAGATAAAGTAACTGTAGCATGAAACTTCAGAGAAAGAGAAGGCCCGAGCTGTCTCGTGTCTTGTATGGTGGGCCGACATAAGGACGAAGTTTGGTGCAATTTGAATCAATGGAGCTTTCGAACTTTTTGCGGACCACTATCACCTACATTAGACAAATTGTTATGCAGACATTTACTGGTAATCAGTGTTAAATGATGTATTTTGGGAAAACAGAACCTTGGATTATATATATTCCTTAACACTTTCATATTTGGCTTTCCTGCATCTTAAATTTTATCAGTAAGTTGCATTGGAAAGATCCTCCAATTATATGAGAATTAGAAAGAGAATAAGAGTGAGAATGATCGTGGGGAGAATAATTATTTGTGTTTGGGATGAAGTGTATAATTATGGAGAAAATAACTATTTGTGTTTGGGATGAAGATAATGATTATGAGGAAAATAAAATAATGAGTATAATGAGAGTGAAAAATAGTTATGAAAGAGAATAAAAAGTTGTTATCGGCAGAATAAAAATTAGTTAGAAGGAGAATAAAGAGCCGATTTGGAGAAATGTGAGCAGTAGCCCAAACAACAAGAATCATCTTGCTTCCCATTCTCCCCATTTCATCCCTTTGCCACAAGCTGTGCAAAGTCTGTACTGCAGATAAATTAAAGTCATGAGTTGAAAAAGAATTCTTCTACAGTTACAAAATTTTGATGAGATTTAAGTAGACATCACAGTAGTTTTGTTAGTCCCAAATGAATAGTTGGAAAGGGATCACTAGATTTTTTTAATTGTTTCTTTCTGTGGCAAAGCACTAGCACAGCATAAATAATATGTATAGCCAGGACTAGGAGGAGGTTGAAGCGTGTTTCCCACACAAAATGCCAGCGAGTAGGAGCAGTAGTAAGTACCACAATTGCTCTTTCCCATTTAATTGTGAAGAGAAAGACAGAGTACAGAACCAGTTGGTTTTCTTTCAGTAAAATGGAAAATGGCCTTCCCATGCTTAACTCTCTGTTGCAACACACTTTAAGGAGTCTTTGTTTGTCTTCAGATTCATGTAGCTCTACCTCTTCCAAGTGGGTTTACACCATTTTCTGGAGGATCATACCTAGAAACTTCCCTCCTCCAAAGTAAGAAAACTAAGAATTCAAGTGCAGTTGGAAGTGATAACTGATGGATGAGTAGTATATCCTGATTCATGACATATTTTTCTTTGTTGCAGGTGGGAGTTTGGTGGAAGTGCTCTTGATCGTTCTAAAGGAAACAAAAGGAACTGGTATGTATCAACATATATGATTACTTGTTAGGATTCTTGAATGCTTATTGAGTTTATGAGTTGGATTTACATCAGGATTCTCGTTTGGGAAGATGGATTTTGTGATTTCCATGAATGTGAAAGAGCAGCACGTGGATGTATTGCAGAGAGCTTTGGAGTTGATCTCTTCTTCAAAATGTCTCATGAGGTTTACAGCTATGGAGAAGGGTGAGAAAATTCATACCTTTATTTAAATTATTTGCACGGTTCTAAAGTATTGTTAGGAACCTCTTTGATTATATTACAGATTAGTGGGCAAAGTTGGAGCAGATAACAGTCATAAATGGGTTTTCAGAGATAACACAACTGAAACTGATCCTAATCTCACCTCCTCGTGGAACTCATCCATTGAGCCTGTAAGATAACCTTTTTCCTTTTAGAGGGAAAATAATGCCACTTCAATTCTATGCATACCATTCTTGACGTTTCTACTTTATTCATGTGCAGCAACCTCGAGCATGGGAATCTCATTTTAAATCAGGCATTCAGGTTACTATTTTATAAACTTAGCTTGGAAGGTGTAAATGATCATTTCCAGCTTATCAGATACTTCTTTTTGTAGACAATTGCAGTCATTGCTGTACGAGAAGGCGTAGTTCAAATGGGCTCTTTTGATAAGGTTTTGCTTTACTTTTCCTTCTCTTAGGTAGTTTAGGCCAAGCTACACAGATTGATGGATTCCTTTTCAGGTCCCTGAAGATCTCAATTTAGTCATTAATGTACAGAGGAAATTCAGCTACTTGCATAGCATGCCAGGTATCTTTGCTGTTCAAAGGCCCTACCTTCCTAGCCAACATCCATATGTTTTAAAGTCAGATGTTCAGATGATTGAAAACCAATCAACTGGGCTGAAGAGATTGTTCAGCTCCATGCTTGATGAATCTCCTATCAAATCCATGAACTTAGGCTGGAACAGCCCACAGCATCAACATCTCTTAACTTCTGGATCACCAGTGTGGTCAATCCCTCCTCTTCTTCCTTCCTCTTCATTCAGTCTTGGAACTTTTAAATCAAAGTTGCCTTCTAAACGCACCCCATCTCGTGAATCCAATGATCGGCCCGATTCAGTTCAACTCATGTCCATGTACCACCCAAACCAAAATACAATGAAGGCTACAAACTCAGAAGTAAAGATTGAAACCTCCAGCCGGTTAGATGCAGGTCAAGAAACAGAAGAGAAACCAAGTGGCACAAACCATAGTCATCTCGGGTTTGAAGATGGGGTGATGACAGAACTGGGATTCAGACTTGGAGACACAAGTCAAAATGGTTTAAATCTGAATTAATTAGGAAAAGTACCCTTGCAACACATTGATTGTCATAAAAAGGATGACTTTGGTAGTTGTATGGCTTTGGATGGTTGGTTAGGATGCACCCATATTGTATAATCACTTTTATGAGTATCTGTTAATAAAATATCAAGCTACTAAAGTAGCTTAATTATGAGAGAAAGATGGCTTTCATGTTTGATCTCTGTCTGTCAAGTTATTAGCATGGTCATTGATAGGAAAGGCCTCTCAGCCGTAGTACTTGAAATTGAAAGTAAAGTAAATTGGATTGTGGCATTGGTTGGCTCTGTATTATCTGCACTATCAAGAGTTTTTATTTGAGGATCAAGGGTTAATATATGTGATATGCCAACAAGAGCAAAAGTTCAGCCGAATAAGTGTGTGTCAATAACCAAGAGGTCATGGATTCGAATACCTGAGTTGTTTTTCTTTTTGATATCCATGAGGGTCCAAGGCAGATTACGCGTACCTCAACTATTCTCATGAGACATACCGTCTAACCCTGGAAATTGTTTTCTAGGTAGGCGGTCACCATGAACCGATCACCTCTTAGTTATTTATGACACTCGAAAAGAGGGTGAGTGTATGCGATAGTGATGAGAAAGGGATCTATCCACTCATTGAGGGCAGAGTGGGGTTCCATTCCAGTGGTCTATCCCAATCCTTTCCTGCAGGTTGTAGTAGCGCACCGCAGGCAATGGTCCCCGGAAACAAATTGGAAGAGAGAAACATGACAAGAGAGTGTTAGAATTTGGATCAAGTTGTCTTTCACAGATGAGTACCATCACCCGACACAATGGATGGTCCCAGCCTTTTTTCTTTTCATCTTTTAGGGGCTATGATATGAATGAGAGTTGCTTGTGGGGCTGCTTCCTATTTAATTAAAAGCTGATGATAAGTCTTATTGTCTGTGTTAAGATCTTTAGAAAATGATTTTCTTTCTCTCAAGTTTTGTGGGAATTGTTTAGTTGCTACTTTTCTCTTAAGCTGATGATATTTCAATGTTGGAATAATTGTATGATGCGAGTAGAGAGAGTTATGGAACACTATCTTTTGTCTTTTATTTATTTATTTTTTTTTCAATGTCTTTTGATTTGAGTTTTTCTAAAGGAAGACTCTTTGGTTGAAGTGTTGCAGCAGTGACATGGGTAGGAATTATCCTTTTATCACCTATTTTTATGATGTGCATTCATATCTTCAGCTTTATTTCTTTTCTTGAAGCTCTTTTATGGTTTTTGTTATTGCTCGGGTAAAATATACTTTTGGTTTTTATTTGGTCTAATGTTTTCAAATCTAACATTTTTAGTTATTGAGTTTTGAATTTAGTCTCCATTTGGTCTCTTAAGATTTTGAAAGTGACATGTTTGATTCTCAAGATTTGAAATTGATTTCTAATGGGTCATTTTAAAAAATTGGTAATCATTAAAGTATAGTTAACATATATTGCCTATCACATCAATATTCCATTAGGTCAATTAACGTCAACTTTACAAAAGGTTATTTAGAATCCAATTTCAGTTTGGAATATTTTGATTAGGAATAAAAGAGGATAGATCATTGATGAGAGATAAATGTGCAATTATTAATGGTTTGTTAAGGATTTGAGAGTGTTCTCAAGAAAAAAGAGTCCAAATTTGATTATCTTTATTTGGGTTGTTTTCTTATTATAATAGAGTTCGGGTTCTATTACACTATTTCATCTTTAATGATTTTTCATGAATTTTTTCGACAAAAATGGATCTAACATGAAATTAAAGAAGAAAAGATAGGAGAAGAAATTGATACACCAAAATGGTCTTAGTGGTCAGAATTCTACCACATGTTTTTCATCGTTTAGATTGGCCAAAGCTTTCAAAAACCAACCACAATGGGCTTGAATTCATAATTTTACAGTGGCAGAGTGCTAATAATATAACTTGAGAACAATAAGCCTCTGTTCCAAATGTTAAATATTCAAATACGTGTGGTATATACAATTAATTATCGTATGATACAGGCCTCGTAGAGTACCGATTCAATAGTAACAAGCCTGTCTCTTTCATCCTAACCTCCTCAAAGCTTCAACCTTTTTAAGCACTGCTCTTTCCGATGGTCATATCTCCAAATGCCGACGATGGTTTGGCTGCAGCTACACTGCGCCTCATCGCCTTCACTCCAAAAACATCATTCTTTCCCTGCACAACAAAATATAACAGACAGGCGTAATGATTCGATTAAGAACGAATAGTATGATTCAGCCTCTTGAATCGTTCTATTCGAGTGATTTACGATACAAACTTACGTTTTGAATCATTATCACTCCATTTTGAATTGAATGGTACGCATTTTCTAAGGTGAAATAACATTTTGCTCACTCAACTTTTACCTTTATTTTATTTTGGTCCTTCAACTTTGAAAAAGTATAATTTTAATCTTTAAACTTTGAGGTTTGTTCAATTTTGGTCTGTACAATTTTAATCCTTGAACTCTAAAAAAAAAACTTAAAAGTTTAGGAACAAACACGGAACAAATTTCAAAGTTTATGAACTAAAATTGAACTTTTGAATGTTGTTGAACATTTGAATGTTGTTGAACTATTGAAACTTCAAAATCAAAATAGAACAAATGTCGAAGTTAAGCCAAAAATGCTATTTTACCCTTTTTTACAATACTGGTTCAAACATTTAGATGCATGTAAAAATGTGAATTGAAGCCAGGTACCTTCAAGCAAGTTCCAGCACGAACATTACAGATAGGGTACTCATGGGGGCAGCAGCTCTCATGATCATCACAGCAGGTGGCACTTTCAAGAGGGCAACATCCCCATTGAAAGCAAAACTCCGAGAACTCAAAAATGCAGCAGCAAGTTTCAGATGCAGGACAGGTATAATATTCATCGCATACGGAAGGCGGTTTCACCGGACTCGGAGGAGTTAGGCCTGGATTTGGAGGGTTTGGTCCGTTTTTAATTGGGTAAGAAGGCTGCATTGCAATCCCACATAGACCTTTTGAGGAACCCACGTTGCGTTGCATCCTGATGTAGCCATGTTCGCCCCAGCTTGAGCCCCATGAGTTTCTTACAATCCAGTAATCAATGTCCCCTTCGGACCCGTAGCCAACTACGTTGACACCATGGTCTAATTCTGTTCCACATATTCCTGTGAATATACCCTAAACACATACATCTATAACAAATCAGACTCGATTACTCTTTTCATTATTAATTGATGATATGATATAAGAACTCATAAGTTTAAATGGGTAATCGATGGGAAAAAATAAATAAATAAGACTATTTGATAACCATTTGATTTTTAATTTTTGAAATCTATCACTACAATTCCAACGTATGGTTTTCTTACTTAATATCTGCATTTTACTTATATTTTCAAATGCCAAACCACAATTTGAAAACTAAAAAAAAAAAGTTTTCAAATACTTGTTATCTATTTTTGGATTTTGATTATGATTCACATATTTTCTGAAGGGAAGATAAAATTATTGGTAGAGTAAAACCAAACTTAAATTTCAAAAACAAAAACACGAAAAAAACTAAATGGTTATCAACCATGATCTAAATAAATTAAGATCCAATATAGGATTGATAAACCAAACATGCACTATCAATCATCATTTTTTTTTTTAATTATGTTCTTTTGAATATCTATGACTACATGAGCTAGCTCGCGCGCAACTCGAATATTATCAATAGACATACCGCATTGACTCTACAACATTTGGATATCGAGAAAACAAGTAGGAAATTAATTTCTAGATAGGTGGCCATCATTGATTGAACATTTGACTTTCACCTCTTAATTCCCCAAGACCCTCTTGACCATTAAGCCACTCCATATAGTGATTACAGAGAACTTTGGAGATTTAAGAGGTTAGGAGTTTAATGCTTGAGAACCACTTATCTAATAAGAATTAATTTCCTACATATTTTTTTGACAATAAAATGTAGTAGGGTCAATTTGTCTTATGAGAATAGTCGAGATGTGCATAAACTAACCCAAACACAAACATACATAAATAAAAGTAGATACTATCTTAAGAGACATGTTGAGAATTTTACATCGGAAAGAAAGAGGTTTCATCACCTTTACAAATAGAAGAAATACTCTTCTTATTGCCTTTTAATTTTGGGATGAAATATCAAATCTTAAATATAAGAAAAAAAAAAAGGAAAAACAAAACTTGATAACAATGGAGGTTATACTATACCGAATGATATAGCTGGAAACTTCTACCACCTCCTTCAATGGCAACAGCCACAACCTGCTTAGCTGTTGCTTTCTGCAGTGCTTTCTCATTGTTAACAGGGACATCTTCATAATCATCAATTGAAACGACCCTAGCATTTTTCTAAAGACAAACACAGTTAGATATCAAAATTGTATGCTTCTGGTATCCAAAAGGAAAAGTGACAATAAAGAGACCTTATATTGGATGCAGGTGCTATCAAAACCTTTGTAAGGATAATCATCTTCGGTGTCAATGCCGCCATTGTTGATGATGAATTCAAAGGCATAGTCCATTAAACCTCCATTGCAACCTTCGTTATAAGTAGTGTCACAATCCACCAGCTCCTGTTCTGATAAAGCTATGAAGTCGCCTGTAACAATCTGGTTTATGCCTTCCACAGCAGCTATAGTTGAGAACGCCCAGCAACTCCCTTCATAGCAATTTCAACAATTAGCATACTTAGAACTGACCGATGACTAGCTTATGTATGCACTTCGAACCCGGCAATATTTAGATGTCAAAAAAAATAAGTTAATTTTAAAGCAGATGACCAAATATGAATTAAACTCATAGTTTTATAGGTTCTTGACGACACAAGATGGTTTAGTGATTTCAAAATTTAGGCTCTATAGTTGTAAACATTTTAGCTTACTCTTTTCAAATATACCTTTTACATGGGTCAATGCCGAAATTGATTTATGATACTAAAAAAATTTTAAGTACTTAATATTTTCTCAGCTTATAATAAAATTTTAATATAAGAGGATCTGAAACCATCCCCTTAATATGATGATTTTAATAGAATAAATATAAGTATTAGGATGAGTTTAATCAACACCAGAAAAGATGAAAAAACATGCTGACATTGAAATGATTAAATATGTAACTTTATGATTTAGATCAAGTATTTTGAAAAAACAATTACGTAATTATGGTAAGTAAAGAAATTACCAAGTTTAGATTTTTTTTTTTTTTTTTTTGTCTAAATCCTTTAAAAACTGGCTGGTTTATTTTACAGTTTTCCTTTTCATCTTATTTTTCAATCATAATTTTAATGCAACTTTTACTCGATCAATTTCTTGAAAGATTGCCACACCTTTACATTAGAGTTTTTTTTTTTTTTTTTTTTTTCTGCATACATGTGATAGAAATTTGTAAATAGAAACAAAATAGTAATTTCTATAAACACAAGGGCCAAAAGATATATTTTAGATATCACATTTATTAATGCTTAAAAAAAAAAAGAAATAACTAAAATAAATAAAGCCATGAGCGGAACTCAACATAATGTATGACTTGACTGGGTGTTTGTTTGCCATGTGGAGGATTTAGATTGAGGATTTATTAATTTTTCTTGAAAAATTACATTTGAACCAGTGTTTGTAACTCTTCAAAATAAATCTTTATTTTTACAACTCAAAATAACTCCTCATTTTTAATCATTTATTTTTAATCATTCATTTATAACTACTCAAAATAATTCCTCATTTCTAACCACTCATTTCTAATAATTCATTTCTAATCATTCTAAATAACTTATTTTTAACCCCTCATTTTTAATCATTCTTTTTTTAACTATTCAAAATAACTATTCATTTAAAATCTACATCCAAACAGACTTTTGACTCTAACACCTCTACAAAAAAAAGACGAGTTTTTGGTTGCAACACTAAATTTTTATTACTTAAGATAACTTTTCAAAATAACTCTTCAAATTAATTCCTAGTTATTGTTCCATTTTGAGAGTCTAGATGGATGCTCCGGCTATCTAATAAATACAAATGGGGAGAAAAAGGAGGCAGTAGCAATAGATTTGGTCACCCGTTCACCTTTGAACTTTTTAAGAACCATCATAGCAATGGATTAGTGTCTTTTCAAAAAATAAAAAGCAATGAATTAGTGACAATAGTATCACTAATTAAAGCTAAGCAATTATAATCCATTGCAATATATATACTAATCAATTGAAGTGTGTGTGTGTTTCCCGCCAAATTGATCATAGCAAAAGGCAAAAAGTAAAAGAAAAAACAAAATAGAAAATAAATGAGTGGAAGCCGAGACAAAGGAACTTACCACAACTCTCTTGGTCTTTAACGGGAGCGACGGCGCCTTTCTCCCGCCAATCGACCGAGCCGGGCAGTTCATCCCCAAGCCGAGGCAGATACCGGCTGCTCGTCTTGTTCCCCCTCGAACCGGCCGCGAATCTGGTTCCCAAATTCCTGGACCGGTACTCCTCGTTCGTCAGATCTGCGAAAACATTCAACCCCAATCTGTAGGCCAAATTTAGGGCGTTGATTTCGTCGATGTATTTGAGATTATCTTTAAATATCTCGAATCGATTATCCAAGCCGTTTTGCAACTTCCCGTGCTTGGCCCGCCAGTCGTCGTAAAGCGCCGCCACCTCATCGTCCGTCCTCGCCGGGATGATCGGAGAAGCCAACGCCGATGATGTAGTTATTGTGAGGAAGAAGAGGAAGCCAGTAATCGGCGAGGATTTGAATTTGTAGGTTTCCATTTCAGTTTGAAGAATGTGGAAATTGGGGCGACTTTAAATATTCAAATTAGTGTTCCAGCGAGTTATTAGATAAATAGGCGATTAAATAAACAAAGTGGCTGTGAAAAATGGGCGAATAGGACGAAAACAATTGGCTGCCTAGCCACGGAAGCTGGCGTCCGGATCAACCTGTTCCTCATACTTGTACCGGCATGTCCATTTTACACACGGGACCGGGTACTCGTGGGGAACTATATATAACTGGGTGGAGAATTCTCAATTAAGTGGAAAATGGTGCATGGGATAGAGGAGAAAAAATCTCTGTTGGCTAAACGGGACTGGGGATGGAGATTGTATTTCCCTTCTTTTTATTTTTTTTATTATTTAATATTTTTCTTAATTCTACCCCTTTAATTTTTAAATAAATATATATTTGTTGGTGATACCATCTATACATATGAATAATTTCTTTAATAATTAACATTATAGTTGAAACTCATAGATATTTTCTAAAAAAATCTAATTTTTTTGAATTTTTTGTTCAAAAAATATATAAAAAATGAAAAAGAAAAAAAAATAAATTGAAAAAAAATCCCCGCGTGAAACCCGATCCCCGAAAAAAAATAGAAATTTTTTCGGGGACGGAGATTGAATTTTATGGCGGGGACGGGGACGGGAAAGCCATTCCCCGGCCCCGCCCCGTGGACATCTCTAATATTTACACGATGCAATTCAAATCGTTTATTCCGGTATCAATATATCAATATTAGCTCAATGATATCAATATAAATTGAATGATCAAAATGTCATAAGTTTAATTCTTTATTGACTCGGTAGAATGATGTGGAGATTGCTTTTGTAGCAATTTATAAATTCAATATAGTTTATTTTATCCTATACTATTGAGAATACATGAGATTTGATATGAAAATTTATAAGATTATATCATAGGTTTGATGAGATCTTAGAAGATGGATTGAAGAGGTGTTGAGGAGAAGTTGTCATATACTAAAAACAAAAAGGAGTTGGCAAATATCCCCTTCCTCTTCTAAACTTCAGAATCCAACTAGGCACAGAAGGATAAAATAGATTTTATAACCGATCAAATTTTTACCAGTTTCTATAAATTTATTATTGCCGTCTATATCGATAAAGATACAATTCAATATATAACTCTATATCTGTATGATATTGTTTATGACATAATTTTCATGAATTTGTTTTTTAATTTATAAAAAAAATATGATATTAATAGTGGAGATATATTT
>JBBMKA010060030.1:0-17633 GCA_037833695.1 Sechiopsis laciniata
ATTCTCAACAGTTCAAATAACAATGTATAAAACTTCCTAAGGACTCCATGTCCAACTACATGCTGAAACAGAAAAAAGGAAATAAACATAAACAGTAGAGTGCCGGCGGCTCCCATGATCATGCAGCTCCTCCCCTAGCCATCCCGGTGCTATCCCAAGTTACTTAGTGGAAAACTGGGCCGTTACATAAAAGCAGCGGTTGATTTTATTTATCGCGAGCAGACTGACGGTCCCTCGTGAGAGCTTAGTAATTGCCTTGGAAAAGGGAATGTTAAGAGCTTAACCTAACGTTATCGCTAGGCAATACTAAGTCTTAAGTATTTTAGAGGGGTATTAGGAATAATTTTCTCACTAGTAGCATATGCAAAAGTTGCACTTAAAGCCAAACCTACGGGCAATGTACCAGAAGGTTGCAGTCAAGTACTTCAGTAGGAGGCTTGAAGTTACAGTCTAGTATATGATAATTTCTCATGACAATTTCACTTGCTTGTTTTAAATTATAAAGCAAACTTCTTCTCACTAGTTAATTAGTTAAACTTAGGCATTTCAAGAGAATACAATTAGTGAATAAAATATGAATGTAGGTGAGAGATTTTATAATGTTGTTTATTTTTAAGCACACGTTGGCTAGCTAGCCACGTGTGCTAACCTGGCTCACTCGAAAGAGGGACCTGGCGGGAGACCCAATAGGATACGTTAGTATGGCGTGAAGACTTTTACATCATTAAATGGGATTAAAGCTAATCTTGCTAGCGCATACGACACCCCGAGCCTTTCTTTTGTAGCAGTCGCAGCGGAAGCTAGACTCTACCCATCGCATGCGGAAGCACGCGTTTGTAAGGGAAATATGATGTTAACCTTACCACACATCATGTGCATATTTGTTCTCTACGGGTTAATCTTGTGTATTTACATTCATAGTCGCACTAACATTAGTACCAGCATAGATTTATTTACTTTCAGACACAACATCTTTTCAAAACCCATTTTTGTTCGTAACATTTGACCTTTACTTATATCGATGTGCTATAAAGTCTCTGTGGGATAAATAAAATACATACTTATTACTTGTTGCAGTTTCGAACGCGTATACTTGCGCATAAGCGATTCTGAGTCATACTTAGCTTTAATTTTTCTCAGAGTTAATTACTGTACGATTATATTAGCACCTGAAACGCAATCCAATTCAGCACTCATTCGAATCTTGATAGCGTATAGCAGCAATGGGTGGCTTCTTTGTACAAACGTATCTTGCGTTGTAAGCATGATTGTAGTCTTAATGAAACAAAGCCAATAATACAGCTCAGCTTTTATCCATCCTTCTTGAAGCAAAGTCAAATCCTCCCACTACGCTCCAGCCATAGCGATTTCCTTGAGGCAATCCTGCAATTGCACCTTCGAGGGTGCTTCCAATTATTCTTGGCATGCTACTCTAATGTTGTCAGTGAGCTTGAACTCTTGATTCCAAGTAGTTGCTCGGTAATCGATTACCTCGCCTTCCACTTTAAAAAAGAGTGGCCTTTCTTCATTTAAGTTCGCATAAAACTGGCGATCTCAATTTTTGCCTCTCACCTACAGCTGGTTGTAGAAAATTTGTCCTTCCTAATGCCTTAATCCTGTCGGAGGTGTCCTTCTGTAATCTTCCTACTTTAAACCCTTGCTCTCGCCAAAACCCATTTTCTCCTTCAGACGTGCATAACAATCTGCAGCCTTTGAGGATTTGAAAATTCTATCCAAGCTCGAGAATGCTCTTGTCCTAATCATACATCCCTGTACTTATGGTACTTGCTCAGAGTTCCGTAGTCCCGACGACAGTTTGTTTTTAGTGCATGATGGGTAGCACTTCGTCCTCTCTATTTGTTGCGGAACATTGAAGAACTGGTGATGGCTTTTCCCTCCATATTTGAGTACCTGATGGTGTGAGGAGTCTCTATCTTGCAAACCAGACTGACTCAGTGTGCGAATAAACTCACAATCGCATAATTATACGCGGTCTGCATCAAGCAATAAGTAAATTATCATTTTCCATAGGGACTATAAGCTATTAAAAGCAGACTGTTTAGAATAGAAGTAAAAGTAAACAAATGGGAGTTTTGATTAGGTTTGTATGGCGTAGAGTAAAAATAAAGAAATACAAGTAACAAATCTGTTTTAAAAGAAAAGGCCTAACTAAAGTACTCATGGAATGCGTTCACAATGTTATACATAAATTTTGCAGTGAAGAATAACTATCATACTTCGTCTAACAAACATCTGCTTCTGCATCCATTCGTACTAAGCCCAACTTTCATTACAACTCAATGTAAAATTTACCAGCGCAACGTATGCAGTAGTTACACGTTTATTCCTAAACTCCAATTTAAAGGATAAAATACTTTATACTAACCTGCTGAACATGCAAACTATCCTTAGATTGTTTCGTTTTCTAAGTTACAACCTATTAGTGCGTGTGGATGGCCGGTCGACACTTACTATTGAGATTTGAATCTAGCTAAACATGCTTGGGTTATTTCCTCCCTAGATCTGTTTAACACATACGTAAGCAATTCCAATTTCTCCTAGCCTTGCCTTAACGAATTTAGTTCATCATGCAATTAGAAAACACACACAACGATATGAAAAATATCATACTGAAATGTTGGGAATATGGGGTAGGAGCATGTATTTAGCGCAGCAGAAGCATGTGAATAATAAAAATTTTCACAATAATTAATTTTCTTTGATTAATTAAATTAATCTAAATACAATACCCTAGGTGATTGACATGTTATTGGAAAAGACTACTTGCATTGACTGTCGCCTCTGATTTAATCTGACGGGTCTTTATGTTGAGTAGGATCAACTATTCCCCGTAGAAAAATTTGAACGATCTTCTCCGCTCTTCTAGGCTATGGCTTCTTTGCTACCACTAAGTGCTTGGTGGGAAGCCTTTAGAGAAGAGAGCTAGGAACTTTGTCAGTATAGTCTAACTATAGAAGAGAAAAGAAATATCAGCTTTCAGAGAGGTTATTCAACTTTGTGAAAAAGGTTACTCTGAAAGTGAGTGGGATGAGAATAAAGGCTCAAAGGCCTCCTATTTATAGTAGGGTGGTGGAGGTTCCAGCTTAGAACTTTTCGATGTGGGACAAATCATTATGCATTTTTCCCATTTGATTTTTCCTATTTAATTTTCGAAAATTCCATATGTTGTTTTATTTACTTTAATTGATATTTATCCAATAAATTTCAATTCCATAATATATCCAATATATTATAAATAAATAAATATCTAATTAATATATCCAATACATTAATTTTCTACTTTAATAATTATCCAATAATTATTAACCAAATTAATATGTCCAACAGATTAATCAATATTCTCCATTTAATAATTATCCAATAATTAATAAACCAATTAATATGTCTAACATATTAATTACTTTGATCTCTTAATTAAATAATTATTTATAATTAATTATCAAATAAATTAATTTCTCTTTATTAATACTTATCCAATAAATATTAAATTAATATATCCAATATATTAGCAAGTTTAATAAATTAAACTTTATGCTCCTATTAATTATGTCTCACATAATTAATATGTGAATTTGAACTCTTGAAACTCACTCTCTAATAAAACAATGTACGAACAAGTATGAGCTATCTTGGGGACCGATGGACCTATAGGTTGGAAGCTACAACGACCCGGGATCCAATCCCTATTCGTTAACATTGGGCTTATTTCACTAAAGGTCTGTGCTGAACTCTTTTGCACTATAGGACAAGTTAACATCCACGGATATAATCGATCATCTATCATATGATCCTTCACGAGCTTGTTAGTAATTCACAGCCAGTACAAGAAATCTGTTCTACCCCTATGATTACATCTTTCTCCTTAAGTGCCACTAATTCCTGTAATGAACAAGTGCTTATAGTCCAACTATAAATCAATGTCCTCTCGGGCCAATGAGAGGCAGGATCCCTTTGTCCAAGCCCCGAAATAAGTTCTTAAGGGAACAACTCTACTTCTTCCTCAAAATTCGAGAAGGCGTAATGGCTACGACTTTTCGGTGTGGTATAATTAATCTAATAAGTAATTCTAAGTGTGAAACTAAGTTTTACGCTTCAAATCGCATTAATGCGCAAGTATACGCAGTCAGGTTCGCAGCAAGTGATAAGTATTTATATTTATTGTTCTCCACAAGGATTGAGGTTAGATCAAGTACTTCTATCTTGAGAGTTATGCAAAATAAAATAAGAATGGTTTTGAAGTTAGTTTGTGGTTGATGCTAACAGTAAGTAAATATAAATGCTAATGCAACCTAAAACTAAATATGAATGTAATAAGTAGTGCTGAGAAACAGTTGCAAAAGATGCTAACAATGCTGAACTAGTTATCAAGTTTTATGCTTCCTAATCTAAAAAAGTAACTTTCGCACTTAATGATTTATGGCAGATCCAGCTTCCGCTGCAATTTCCATATTAACTCAGGGTGATGCAAGAGTTAGTAAGGTTATCCCTAACACTTTGAATGGTGAAAAGACTTTCACTTAATCCTAACGTAGCATATTGGATCATCTTGCAGTTTCTTCTTCCGAACTCACTACAGGGTACATGCGTGGATAGCTAATCGACGCATTCATATTAATTGAAAATGCAGAAGTGTAAAACATGATAACCTACACTCCTAACATGCTTCTACAAATAAATCCTCATCAACAACTCCTATAACACAGCATAGCAACAAACACAAGTAGAAAGTTAAAATCAGCTAATTTTATTACTACTAGTAAATGTTCAGAGCTATAGACTACTCCTAAGAAAAATAATAAAAAGTTAGAATTGGTGCGGTTGTGAAATGTTTAGTCCCCTTATCATCGGCTTCAACGAACACCACCAGCTGCTTCTCATTAAGATTGAGTTTTGGCCAACGGACCAGCTCACCGATCATCGGCCTCCCTCTTGCTATTTATAGGATGAATTACTTGGTCCGCAAGCTTGGGTGAGCTATAAAATCTTCATTAATGCAGGATCTCTTGATTTCCGTCAGGATTTATTTGATTGACACCAACTTAATTGCTTAATTGATTCTTCATTTGTTTCCTTGTTGACGTGATTATTCGAACGTGTTTGCATTGTTGTTTAGCTCTTCCTCGCGCTGCTTGTCACTATTCGCGCTGACTTGTCCTTCCCGTGCTTAAGCTTTACATTTCCTGCATTGCGTATTGATTTAGCATAATTTTTTCAATATTTATACTAAAACTGCAAAACTGTGCTTCCGATGCTAATTTATGAATGCATGCGAATTCTAACAGTTTTTACACCCAATTTACATATTAAAGCCCAATTATTTCCCTTGAACCTTAGAATAATGCAGAATAGAATAGCCTAAAATGTGCTCTATTTGAGAGTTATCACGTAAATTCCTTCTTGTGATGTTGTGTTCTCAGCCACTCACTACGATAATCCCCAACATGGAAGGCTTATTGACCCAATGTCCGATCATGAAGGAAGTACTAAAGAAGGAAATCACAAAATGGCTAGATGTAGAGGTGATTTATCCTATATCAGCAGCCAATGGGTAAGTCCTATTAAATGTGTGCCGAAGAAAATAGGCACCACCATCATTCAAAATGAAAAGAACGAGTTGGTTCCAACAAGAATAGTGACAGGATGGCGAGTGTGCATGGATTACAGGAAGTTGAACAAAGCAACTAAGAAGGACAACTTTCCATTGTTTTACATTGATCAAATGCTAGACCGTATCGCAGGCAAAAATTATTATTGCTTTCTGGAGGGATATTCAGGGTACAATCAGATTACCATTGACCCCAAGGATCAAGAGAAAACTATTTTCACCTTTCTTTATGGAATATTCGCGTTCAGGAGAATGCCTTTCGGGCTCTACAATGGCCTAGCAACATTTCAAAGATGCATGATGTCAATTTTTCTGATATACTTGAAGATATCATGGAATTTTTTATGGATAACTTCATAGTGTTTGGGACAGTTTTTCCACTTGCTTAGCAAATTTGAAGAAAGTGTTAAAACGGTGTGAAGACACGCATCTTGTGCTTAACTGGAAAAAATGCCATTTCTGTTCGGAGAAGGAATTGTTCTAGGACATAAAATTTCTAAGGCTGGAATGGAGTTGATCGAGGAAAGATTGAAGCTATAGAAAAGTTGGAACCATAAAAAAACGTGAGAAGAGTGCGTAGTTTCTTAGGCCACGTCGGTTTCTACAGACGATTTATTAAATATTTTTCAAAAATCGTGAAACCAATGTGTGAGCTTTTAAAAGCTGAAAGACCCTTTAATTTTGACCAATGCAACTTGCACACATTCGATCAGCTAAAAAATGCCTTAACTACTGCTCCGATTATGATATCTCCTAACTGGAAGAAACCTTTTGAGCTCATGTGCGATGCCAACGACTATGCGATAGGAGCTATCCTTGGACAAAAGGGAGAAAAATTGATCCATCCCATCTAGTATACCAGCAAAACTCTGAATGACACGCAAATTAACTACACAACTACAGAAAAAGAAGCTTCTAGCAGTAATCTATGCGTTAGAGAAATTTTGTTCTTATCTAGTAGAATCAAAAGTGATCATTTTTACTGACCATGCAGACATAAAGTATCTTATGAGTAAGGTGAACCCTAAAGCAAACTTGATTAGATGGATTTTGCTGCTACAAGAATTCGAAATTGAGATGGAGGACAAAAAGGGTTGCGAGAAAGTCGTAGCAGATCAACTATCTAGACTGGAGAGCAGACGAGCGGATACAACCATGCTTGAGATATTCGAGAAATTTCCTAATGAACAACTATTTATGATCAAGCTTATCAAGAAAATGAATGCCCTTTGGTTTGCATACATTGCCAACTATCTAGTAAGCCACATCATCCTAGCAGACTTAAATAGGCACCAAGCTAAGCAGTTCTTTCATGAATCTCACTTTTTTTTTTCTGGGATGAACAGTTTTTATATAGACAATGTGCAGACAGAATGATACGACTATCTGTAAAAGAAAATAAGATGAATGCAATATTGAAATCATGCCATGCATCGCCATACGGAGGACATTTTGGAGGAATGTGCACCGCAGCAAAAAATTTTCAATCTGGCTATTTCTGGCCAAACATATTTAAGGATGCGCATTATTAAGCGAAGATATGCGATAAATGCCAAAGGAAAGGAAACATAGGAAAGTGGGACGAAATGCTAATGACTTCAATTTTAGAAGTCGAATTATTCAACGTTTGGGGGATCGATTTCATGGGTCCATTTCTCCCTTTTCGTGAAAATTTATATATCCTGGTCTCGGTTGATTACGTGTCAAAATGGGTAGAAGTGGTTGCCACACCTTTTAACGATGCTAAGACAGTTATAAAGTTTTTTCAGAAGAATATTTTTACAATTGGTACCAGGTGAGCACTAATCAGTGATGAAGGAACGCATTTCATAAATAAGGCAATTTACCATGTGCTACAAAAGTATAATATCAAGCACCGTATTGCAACTCCTTATCATCCGCAGACTTATGGCCAAGCTGAAATATCTAACCACGAGATCAAGAGTATCTTGGAGAAGGTTGTTAGACCTAACAGAAAAGACTAGTCTTTGCGATTGGAGGATTCGCTTTGGGCTTATCGCACTGCATTCAAGACGTCGTTGAACATGTCACCTTACAAGATGGTGTATGGAAAACCATGCCATTTGCCAGTTGAATTAGAACACAAGGCTTTTTGGGCAATTAAAAAGCTAAACCTTGATCTTCAGAAAGCAGGTTCTGTTTGGACGTTTCAATTACTTGATCTAGAAGAGCATAGACACTTTTTCTACGAAAATGCAAAATTATACTATGAAAAGATAAAAAAAAAAATGGCATGATCGTAAGCTAACTCCTTGAGTTTTCAAGGTAGGTCAGCAAGTTTTGTTATTTAACTCTAGACTTCAGTTGTTCCCAAGTAAGCTCAGATCCAAGTGGTTTGGACCATTTTGCATCACACGGGTAAAATCAGAAGGAGCAATCAGGATAAAGAACAAAGAAAATGGGAATGAATTCGTAGTCAATGGACAAAGATTGAAGCATTATTAGAATGAGGATGTTCAGCGTAAGATATCTTCAATCTCATTAACTGATGAATAAGTGCGCGAGTGTGCGTGTGGAGCCAGAGCGTATCGGTAATTTTTTTTGCTCCACGCATGCTAGTTTGAATACTTCCTACTTACTGACAGAAGAAGTTATCTTAACTTTGCTGCTTATTTCTTTGATCTAGTTATTTTTTATTTTATTTTATTTCTCTTGCACTTTTAATTTGTTAATCTCGGTAAATCTCTAATTACATTTGGTGGAGTTTCTACGAGAATTGGATGAACGGACTAAATCACGTATGACTAAGCACAATCATGTTGATCATTAATTATGGCTGAATATCGAACAGGTGGACTGCAGGATCGCTAATCCAACGGTGTATAGCAATTGCATGGCCGCCCAAATCCAATCGTCACCCTGACTCCTTGCAACTGCCGCTGTAATCATAACATTCATCTCATTAATAAATAAACAAAAATTCACCTTCTTCGTAACCTCATTACAATTCATTTATCCTTTAATCCTCTTCTCTAATTTCAAACTGCAAAAATTTTCACCATGTTACGAAGACTCGTAACAAATTATCAGAGATTGTGGCAGTTGCGGATTGAAGGTCAAGGAGAAGTTGATCCTGCTCAGGCTCCTGAGCCAGTCAACGCTGCACCTGCACCTGTGGATAATGTAGTCGAACACTAGTAAGCAAGAAGACAAAAGCCCAGAGAATGATGGTTTCACCTGCAAGGCCGATAGAGCACAAGGAAGCCAAAAAATCTAAGAATGCCTTTGAAGAAGAAAATGGCTATTAACTTAGCACCGAGGACTGATAACCCTGAAACTTCAGGGTACATCGAAGGATTAACACCTTTAAGGGAAGAAAGAGATCTGAAGGAGTTTGATGGGAAGATGGAAGAATTTCATAGAGCGCAAGAAGCCAAATGCAGAGAAAATGCAGAATGCGGGCACCTTTAGACCTATTGAGGTTGTCGTAATTTGTGCAGAGGAAGAAGAAAGACATCATCGGTAAGGAAAAGCACCGATGGTTGAGGAGCATTTGGGTGGATGCAGAGGAGAAATTCCTGCACCGGAGGACTTGTTTTGACCCAGATTCAGAGACAAAGCTAATGTAGGCCTTGTCGAGCATCAAAAGACAAGGCTAACACTTTTAGGTAGAGAGTTAGATGAAGTGGAAATGATCATCCAACTCTTGATGGCCGAATTCGTAGCAAAACCTGCGAACTTAGCTGTAGAAGCGGGTCCTTTCACACACCCCTAGGTGTTTACTCGCCCACCCAAAAAAATGAAGAAAAGCATGCATGAAAAGTTGGTGCGATGCTTTTGGCTACTCACCAGCAATTTAGGCGCATTTATGGCATATGTTAAAGAATGCAACAATGCGTTATTCAATGCACTGGCCCTCTTAAACTCGTGAATCCACAAGCCCATCTTCCCTCACTTCTAGGATATTATTTCGTCCACAGACTCCGACAGTTCTGATTCAGAAGATGATGAATGAAGGAATTTTCTATCTCTGCCACACTTATTTTCTCTTCTTTATGTCTATTTCACTATAAATTAAGATAATCATTCTTTCATTTTATTCCCTACTTAATTTTATTGATTTGACCAATGCTGAGTTAGAATCCTTTTTTTTTTTTTTTATTCTACACTTTCAAAACATTGCCTTTGATGTGCTGGAATTTAATCTGCCTCGGGACATCATTTGCTAGTTTCCTAACAAAATCACCTTTGGACAGATCCTTTTTAAACTTAGAGCGTAGTACAATTCTTTGGGAGGAAACCGATTAGCTCACAGCAAAGATTTTGAAAACCTTAGATTTATTTAAGTTTGGGGGAACTTTGCATCGCCTTCATTGGGGACAATGAAAACTTTAAGTTTAGGGGTGAGGGCAAGCCGTAGAATGTTATGCGAATGATATACGAATGTGTATTTGTTTGTAAAAAAAATTCAAGAAATTCTGGATAAAAATGAAACGGCAAAGAAAAGCTAATAGCTGCGGGTATCTCAAGTAATCTGTTGACCATGCTAAGGATTAAAAAATAGCGGCCATGCAGAAAAATTTACTCAAAGGAATTCGAATAAATAAGCTTAAAATAGAATGTTTTGACCAAACTTAAATGATCAAAGAGGGGTTTGATTGAAGTGCATTAGAGTAGAAGTTTAAAAGCAAGGAGTTATGCTCCGGGCTAAGGGCAATGAGGAGAAGGACTGAGATGAGATTGAAAGGACTTTTGTGAAGGATAAATTGAGATGATTAAGCATTGACGTATTAAGGCAATTGTACCTAAAGATTTTTATTTTTTTAAACAAGAGGAAAAACACAACATTGTGATTAGCAGTACTTTTAGCAGTTATTACACCTACATTAGCATCGCTCGAGACTAGCAATGATTCAAGTTTGGGAGTTTGATGACTCTCAAATAAAGTCAGAATTCAGGTTAATTTTGGATCATTGTGTGAAGTTGTTATATAAGATTTAATGCGAACAAGGTAAAAAAATAAAGAGAAAAAAGGTGTAGTCGCTAATGCTTACGCATTAGGGAAATAAAATGTGAGATATGAATTATAATGCTTAAAATGTAGGAATTAGTACACTTAATGCATATTTAGCAAGGTCTATGCTGATAAATTATTTTTGCAGGAAATTGCGTTTACGAAGCAGTGCAGAGTTAAGAATTGAGACTCGTGATTTCGAGCAAGTCATGCTTGGGAGAATTGCCAAAACGCTACAAGCACAACAAGGAAAGAATCAATTAGAAGCAAGAAGTTGACTAACCAGCACTACGAGACAGATTGCAAAAATTAAGAGATTCTTACCTTAGACGAATAGAAACACAATTGGTAAATTTAAAAAAAGAAAGATGTGTTGATTGATTCATACCTACTCTAGAAGATTCTGAGAGTTGACGAAGAAGCTTATAAAAAGACGATCTCTGTAATAGAAAAGGGAGGAGAGAGTCTGGAGATTTAGAAATCGAGAGTTTATTGTTTTTCTTTATTTTTTCAGTATGTTTTTCATTTTGCAATCTGTGTTCTTTGTTTGTATGATGAACTAATTTCCTTAAGGCAATGCTAGGAAAAAGTGGAGTAGTTGTAGCATGTGTTAAGAAGAAATAGGAAGGTTTAACTGATGCATGTTAACTAGGAGCAAATCTCAACAGTAAGTGTCGATTGGCCATCCACACGAACTAATAGGTTACAAATCAGAAGAGGAATAACCTAAGTCTAGTTGCATGTTCAGTAGGTTATAATTAAGTCTTTAATTCTTTGAATCGGAGTTTAGGAATAAACGCGTACTATTGCATAGGTAGGACCGGGTTATCATTACATCAAGTTACGGTGGAAGTCAGACTTGATGCGAACAAACGCGGAAGCGAAAGTTTATAAGGCGTAGAATGTTAGTTATTCCTTACTGCATGTTTCTTCGTAGCACATTGCTATTGCTTTTCATGAGTATCTTAGTTTAGCTTTATCTCTCTCAATCCATTTTACTATTGTTAAGTTTTCTTTCTACTATTCAAACCAAACTATCACAACATCTATACGTTTATTTCTGTTCAATTCTAAAAATCTTCTTAGATAAATCACAGTCCCTATGGAAATTGATAATTTACTTATTACTTACTGCAGACTACATATACTTGCGTGAGTGTGTGACTATTGCACACGAAGCAACTCAGTTTTCCACAGTCACATGCTAACCGCCAACAACTTCAGAAGAGGGAACCAGCTGAAGGCCTAGCAGAATACGTTAGGTCAATGCAAGGTCTCTCGTTTGTTCGAAAAGTTAGGAATAACCTTACTAATGCATGCATTGCCTGAAACCTAGTATGAAGAACCACAGTAGAAGATGAGTTCAACATAAATCAATGGATGCGGAAGCACACATTAGATTAGGGAAGCATGATATTTAAATCGCCATTATCGCATGATTAACATCTTCTGCATTCGTATTTCACCTAAACCATTATTTTTATTTCATTTTTATATTTACAAAATCCAAACTCAAATCAACCAACACTTGAATTTTATTTTTCTGCTCGACTCTTAAGTTAAAAGGCTTAGTTCTAGACATCAATCCCTTTGGAGAACGATAAAATAATACTTATCACTTGCTGAGATTCGACTTCGTATACCTTCGCAAGACTGCAATTTTGAGAACTAAAGTGTTAGCAATAACATCTTTACTTAGAATCAATTTAAACGAATCATATACATAGTCGATCATAATCGAACCGATCAAGTTTTTGGCGCCGTTGCTGGGGATTGATTATTTAGAATTAAATTTTTTTAGCTTAGAAGTAGTTTTTATTGATAAAAGGTTGGTGTTGACAAATGGAATTCAAATTATTCAAATTGTTTATTAAATAATGAAACCATAATTGGGTTTAAATAGACTATAAAAGATGACCTAATTATAAAAGGAAAATATAATATATAATATAAATTGATAAAATAAGATCTAACCTAATCCTAAAAGGAAAAGATAATTAAAAGATAAAAATACAATTATACTAAAATTAACATAAACCAACATCTCCTTCAAGCTGGGTTGTATATGCAATACAAGCTAAGCTTGGAGTTAAATTGATCAAAATTGGTCATTCTGATGTTGATGCACCAATTGAGTGCTGGCAGGGCCAATTTAGATATGTGCTGGCAAGGCCAATTGAGAAAGTTGGTCAGGCAATTGGGAAAGTTGGTCAGGGTTAATTGAAAATACTTGCAGGGCCAATTGGGAATACTGGTCATGGCCTATTAGGAATACTGATTTAGTATCGGGATTATTCTTCTAGTTGCGGGCGGTTCATTGACGCCTTTAAAGAGAGAAAATTTGGTTAATTTTTTTTCCGATGAATTTGAAAGGAAAAAAAAGGAGTTAAGAAGAGTAGAGAGGATGATTTTTTTTTCTAGGTTTTGAGATGTGGAAAATGAAATAGAGGTTTGAGGAACTTTTTTTTTTTTTTTAAAGAAAAGAGGAAGAAGAAGATGATGATGCCGAAGAACTTGAGGGAGGAGAAGAGAAAAAGTTTAACCTGAATCGAAAGGAAAATTTTGAGGCTCTAATACCATGTTGAAAGATGGAATTCAAATTATTTAAATTATTTATTTAATAATGAACCCACAATTGGGTTTAAATAGACTACAAGAGATGACCTAGTTATGAAAGGAAAATATAATATATAATATAAAATTATATAATAAGATCTAACCTAATCCTAAAAGGAAAAGATAAAAATACAATTATACTAAAATTAACATAAACCAACAGTTGGTTACTTTGTATTTCACTAAAACTTAGAAGTCAGAAGCACAACAACCTATAGGGAATAAGTCTCAATGTATCACCACAAGTAACATCAAAAGAAGATGGCATAGAATCACTCTGCGAGCCAGACTAGAACAATATCACTCTTCCGTAACCATGTTATTATCAGCAACCAGGCTCTGCAGAGGAGCCATACATAACAGATTTTTATCCAGTGCATCCTAACTGGGAAAATCAGCCGCAATTTAGGGGAGATCAAAGCTATTTCTTCCAAGAGTAATATAATCTGCAAAGAGAACACAACTTAATGGACTATACATGGGAATCTAGGCATAATGAACCTGGATATCCTATGTATGAACATGAATAGTCTCCAGAGGATGCAATTATGGAAGAAGATATGCTGCAAAAACGTCGAGCTTGGATGAGAGAAAATGATCTTCTTCTAGCACACCATGAACCAAAATGCGAGCCTAAAGCAGCTCTAGAGGAATCCATTAATGAAAGCGCAGTCAGTAGAGAAGTTCTTGAATGAAATAACGTAATTTTGAAGGTTATAGTACTTGCAAGAGTGGCGTCAAATGAGATAAGCCGGGAGCTACAACCTTCGTGAGAAGATCTCATGTTAGCCATTATAACAAAAGATGAAGAAGCCCTCGCTTTATCAAGGCGCGCAACAAAAGACAGAGAACAATGGATGCAATATCAGTAATTGGGAAAAGCATGAGGGGTGTTTGCAACTCCTGTAACTCTAGTAGCTGAGGAAGTGGAAAAGTTCTGAGTGACAGCAACGGAGGTTCTAGTAGTGGTACTATGCAAATATAGATGATGAAAGCCAAAGTGAGGATGAAGATCCTCCACCACTCAGCTTTGTGGATGATAAACCTGTAACTACAAATAAAGAAGATATGCCTCGACCTACCAAGGAAAAAGGAGGAAAATGAAGAGCTGCAAGATGATACAAGTAGCTCTGGTTGCAATGGAACACTAGCAATGGTGCCCAACCCTTTCAAGCTATCATGCCCATTGATGCATCATGAACTAACCAGTCGAGGAAGCGGCGTAAGGGCAAATATACTGAGCTTCATCCTGATGTTCCGTAACCTACTAAAACTGATATTGGTAGGGAGTAAACACATAAAGGCGCATGATGGAGTAAGAAAGGAGCAAGCAATCAAAGATGGCGTTGCTCTGAAAATATATAAGTGGCCAAAGCTCAACCAACTAGTATCGGACGGAATGTAGCACAAAGGTTCCGCCTAAGGCATGCAGTATTCCTCGAATGTGACTATCGGTATTTATGACTTTGTGTATTATTTTTGCATCTTGTATTTCTTTTTTATTATAAGAATATAAGTTTTCCTTTTCAAAATTTACCTTGTTAGTATCATTTTCATTTTATTAGAATTAAGTAAGGAATGGTGAAGAAATTGGAACGAGATCCTTGGGATCGAAATTTTCCTTATTTGATTGTTTCTTTATTCTTGGCAGAGGAATGAAGATTTGGATATTATAAATACCCTAGAAAGAGTAGTGGAAGCTCACAGCTTTCTTTAACGTAAGAAACCTAGCAACTGCCAACCCATATTATTTCCCTCTTAACTTAACTAATGGCCTCAGCTCGCAAATCATTTAGCAAGTCAGCCAAAGGTAAGGTAGTCGTTTTTTGCAAGTGAGTTCAAAACTCTATGTCCTAAAATGTAGAGTCAAGAAATTCCCTTCTAATGGATCAAAGTTTGAGCACGGGGAAAGTTCGCACCAGTGGTAGACGAGAAGTGGAAAGGCCTTCGACAAGAAAATATGGAGTGGAAAGCCTTCGACGAATGCCTAATATTTCATTGTAAGGCAAAGATGAAGCGCCTACTACAATGGAAAAGGAGCAGATTGCAATAAGCTACATTGAGTAGGCGGATGCATTAGTAAAGGATTATTTTCGACAAAAAGCAGAGCATAGAGAAAAGTTGGCTATCAAGGAGGAGCCTAAAGATGAAATAGAGGAATCTATTGAAGAGGATCTCGAGGAAGGCGAGCCATGCAAGGAAGAAAATAGTTTTATAAAAGGAAATTACGACTTAAAGGAAGGAGAAGTGCTAAGAAGAGAGGAAAAGCAGTCTCCAATGTTTTGCAGCACTAGAATTCAATCCATTAAGGCAAGGGTTTTACCGACAAATCTGAACATTTATATAGTATGAACCAAAGTTATAAAAGTAAGAGAAGGCGCAATCTTTGCGTCTATCAATGCAAAGGATCGATATGTATCACTGAAAAGTAAAGGGTTTTTTGCACGAACAAAGAATGGACAAAGTTTTAGAAGAAATCGAAAAAAAGATTCGAGCACTAGGTTGGGCAAAGGTATTTTAGCCAGCAAAGAACGCGATACCAGATTGGGTTCGATAATTTTACACAAACATGAATGAGGAAAAGCCATTTTTTTCAAGGGTTGAAGCGAGTTGATTGATTATTGTGCTTGAGGTTCTTGGAACAGATTGTCTGAAATTACTAGAATCACCGACAGAGGAGCAATTACAAGATTGTATAGAGGTGATCCGAGCAGTGGGATTAGAGTGGAATGATCCAACGTCATTTTGAGCGTGATGGGTCATAACAGACCTATATGATTGGCTTAATCTCATTAAAACGTAGATCATTTCATCAACTAATGCAACATTAGTTAGAACGGATCTACGCAATCAAAAGTGAAAAGCGCATCAATCTGGGCCAAATATTAGAAATGAAAATTCAGCTTTGTGCTAAGAAGATGCAAGATAAGATGTTCTTCCTATTTCTATAACACAATTGTGTATTGATTAGGGCATCAGACCTATGCTTGATGATGATTTACACAACTACCCAGTAAGTCCCGACGAAGAAGAAGAGTTGCAGTGCGATAAAGAAGCATTATTCATAGATAAGCTGGCGCAAATAATCGACCAAGTCTTCGCTCAAATACAAAGCTATTGGGCTTACATGAGTAGGCATGATGAGCTATTTATGAAGACAACAGTAGCACTGGAGGATTATTCCCAATGGCCAGAATTCCCAAAGCACTTGATGAATGCGGAATGCGAAAAAATAGATGGAAGTCTTGCTCTCTTAACTTTCCTTCTTCATAAATTACTTACCTTTTATTAATGCATGCATTTCATTTCATTTAGGATGCGATTTATTTCTATCTTTTAATTTAACCTTATAATATGAAGTTAGTATTTTCTTTGAAAGAGCAGTGCTAGAATTATTATTGCAAAATTTAGATTATGGTATGAAATTCATTTTTTCTTAGAAGAATTCTTAAATTCCCTTAGAATAAAACCAAGCAACAATGTAGTCCTTATCGAGCATGACAAAAAGAACCAAAATTTATGAGGAAGTCCTAGAGCTTGACATAGAGTATCTCAACGATGGAAATGATTAAGTTTGGGAGAACTAAGCCTCACCTTCATTAGGGACAATGAAGATTTTAAGTTTGGGGTGAGGGCAAGCCCAAAGAGTGTAGAGAAGAGAGACAATAAAGTGAGCATGTTGAAAAAAAAAGCTGTACAAAATAAAGATCAACACATTCTGGCCAAAATAAAAAGCATAAAAGAAGCCATAGGAATTCTTGGAGTATTCCGCTGTCTACCAAAAGCGCAAGCTTGGAAATTCCATTTGCTTAGATGAAATGCGTTATACTCAAGTAAATAATCTTAAGAACTATGGAATTTTAGATATGAATGCAACTCGAAAGAAATGCGTAAAGCAAAAATGGAAGTCCTTTAGGGATCTGAGGACCTAAATAGCAGCTTTGACAGAATGTGTTGGATAACCTTAGTTATAGAAGTGGTTGAGTACAATAGATTGAGTAATGGTAAACGATTATAATGAGGAACAATCTATCAGTCATAATAAAGAGGACTTTGAAGCGAACCTGAGTCTTTGGGAAAGTTTGAAAACAAAAGAGAGATGTGATAAATCTAAAATAATTATATTTATTGTGTCAATCTTCCATATAATTTAATTGATTATTGTGTTTAATTATAGAAAATATGATTTATTTGATCTAAAGGGTGATTTGCTATATATTTAGTGAAAATACTTTGAAATGCATTTTTTACTTTGATTTTCTAAATGATAAAAGGAAATGAAAATTGAAAAAGGAAAATCAAAAGAAACATGAAAGAGGAAAAATGCAAATTGAATAAAAAAAGGAAACTTATAATATTTTTAACCTATTATTATTACTATATATATGTGTGTGTGCAGGTGCCGCAAGTGGGAGG
>JBBMKA010060062.1:0-17625 GCA_037833695.1 Sechiopsis laciniata
TATATATATTAACAGATAACTATGTATAGAGAAAAATTTACAAACATAGTAGGGAAAGTGACATCTTTGAAGGATTCTGAAAAAGTTGTTACATGCATATTTTGAACATTTAAATGTTGTAGAGTCTCAATAATTGATACACGTAAATTGACTCAAACATTCATAGATATTACAAAAAAGTTAAGAACCTTCTAAACTATGAATGCTTTTACATGAACCAATTGATTGTGCTAGAGCCGAACCAGAGTACATAAAACTACTAGTACAATAGCAAATTGTCCTCGTGATCACTATGCAAGTTGAAATCCTTAACAACCACAGCCTTTGATTGGAGGAAATTGCTCAAGGGGGTTTTTGTGGGAAGGAATTAACCAATTATTTGGATCGCACTTTTACAATTTCTCTTTAAACAATCATATCCAAACGAATTATCGTAATCATTCAAACTAATCACTTATTTTTAATCATTCATTTCTAACCACTCAAAATAATCATGAATTTCTAACCATTCATTTTTAATTATTCATTTATAACCACTCATTTTTAACCCTTTAAAATAATGACTTATTTCTAACTACGTCCAAACGAGCTATTGTCTGTAATCCTTTTACAAAAACTATCATCCAAACAAGATAATAACTACAACCCCTTTACAAATGACCACATCCAAACGAACTATTACTCAAACTCAAATTTCAAATCACTCAAAATAACCCCTCATTTATAATCACTCAAAATAATCACTTTACAATTTTAAATCCAAACACCTTCCAACATATTTTCACAAACCATAAGTATAATAAAACAGAGCAAAATATGGTGGAAAAAATAAAGTCAAAAGAATTGGCTCCCCTGAAACAAAGAAATAAATGAAAGGTGAAGAACCAAAGCATGTGATGATAAAATGGACAGGCAGAACACAGATGGTGATTTGGCAAAGAATAAGATCATATTGACAAAGAGTAGATAAAATACAAGAATTCAAAGAAGAAAAACAAGAGATCAATAAACTTCCCTTTTCTTCCTGAATCCAATACATTTAACTCACTACATGGAAAGAATTAGCCAAAAAAAGAAACAAGTCAAGATTTAGCTAATGTCCCAGAAGCCGTGTTATGTCGAGTGGGTTACAAGTTTGGATCTCTTCTTAGCCTCGCTATACAGCCCCACACCCATGACAGTGACACCAAATCCGGCCATACCCATCACCGTAACCGGGTTCCGGAAGATCAAAACAGAGATAATAGCCGCGGCTGCAGCCTTCGCATTCCCAAGAACCTGCAATGTGAGCGCACTGGTGTGCTTGGTCACCATGAAATTGGTCAAGTTCACCAAATAAGCCACCGTAGCATTGCCAAGCAACAAGAGTACAATAAACCAATTCTCTCGAGCTTTGTCGAGAGTGATGGCGGCTACGTTCCCTTCGATATAAAGGCTAAGAGGAAGCAAAATCATAGCAGCCATTGGAGCCATGTACAACAACAAATTCATGGAGTGAAGTTTCTCAGCGTCCGAGGTCAAGAGAATCCCCTGCACCACAGATTTCAACGCCCGCCCAGCCGTAGAGCCGACACACACCAAGAACCCGAATAAATGAAACAAAGGCTCACTATTACTGGCCAAAACAATCCCAAACACGACGGGCAAAAGCGCGAGATAAACCTGAGGAGACTCCTTGTTACAAGTGATCAAAAAGGCAAAAATGGCTGTGAAAAATGGGGAGGTAGCGCCAATGGCTTGGTTGAAGGAAACCGGAAGGTATCGAAGCGAAGTGTTCCCGCAAACAACAGAGAAGCAGAAGATGGCGGTGAGGGCGAAGATTTTGAAAAACTGTGTACGAGAATGAATGTGCTGCGGGGGAACGATGCGGAGAAAATGAATGGAGACGTAACTATACGCGGCACAAGCGAGCATGTGAAGCATGGTGAGGAAGATCGGGTAGCGGTAACCGTAGAAGCTGAGAAGGTATTTGTTGAGAAGAAGAACGCCAATGTTGGAGCAGTACCATGAAAGTATAATGAGCATGGTTAAGAGGTAGGATCCGGAGGGGGTGCCGTTGCGGGGCGTCGATGGAGTAATGTCGATAGCCTGCTCGGCGGCCACCCGAGGGTTGCTCGTTCGGCGACTGGTCCATGTTTGAGCCTCCACCATGGCTTCCGATTTCTCTCTCTACACCACACTAGCTTGCAGGTAGAGAGAGAAATGAAGCCACAGATTGGATCTGGATCAACACAGGGGGGAATGTCAAGTTTTTATGCATGAGGAATGTGATTATGGACACTACAAATTTAGATTTTTTACCAAAATGGATATCACCGATCCAAGTTTTTTTCTCTTTTTTTTTTGGGACTTTGCTAACAAGTGTCAATTTTAATCCAGCTAATTCCAAATTTAGCAATTTCTAAAATTTATTCCAGAGATGCCAAATTTTTCAATCCCAAATTTGTATTTCTAATTTTGTCTTCCTCTCTCTTCCACAAAGGAGAAAAGGTTTAACCTTGTGCTCTAAACTCATCGGCAACAACAAATTTTGCTTAACCATGCATTTTCAGTACTCAGTTTAAAAAGTAAAATTAAATATATTTACTTAACATTTCAAAAATGCTTAATTTTAATTTTAGTGTAACTTTTAAATTTATTATTATACTTTCATTTAAAAAATCAATTCACATAAAAAATAAAATAATCACTTTATTAATATAATTAAATTTAAAATTAGTGTAGTCATCGTCTTAATTAATATTATGTTATGTAATTAGTACTTTTATTGTTACAAGGATTAAAATTGAATAATATTAAAATGTCAAGAATAGAAGTGTTTGATTTTGAAATATGGAAAACATTAAGAAACTACCGAAACCTACCCACTAAAAAGTATATTTTCATGGAAAGAAAAATTTGATCATCAGTTTCATTGGATTGTTTTCGATCTTTTTTTTAAAAAAAAAATTAAATTTGACTATTTCAATTAATTTAACTATTGACTTCAATCAGGTTCGCTTAATTGAAACCATCAATTTGTAGGTTACCATGTTAGTAATGAATGAGTTGATGAGCGTGAACTTTTTGGTCATTTTACCAAGCGTGCTTTTTTTTTTTTTTTTGCTATATTTGAATTCATTTTTGTTATCTTTCATTTTCTTTTCCAAAATTTTAAAATTCATAGAATTTCTTTACTTTTTATTATTTATGAAAGATCCTCATTTAGTTACTTAGTTTTACGTATTTTGAAATTTAAGTGTAATAATTTAGTTATTTGTAATGGTAATTTAATTATTTATATTTCTCATGATTTAATAATCTAATTATTTTTTCTATTTATTTTAATTTTAGTCTCGTTATTTATTACATTAATACTTTTCATTATTTTTTATTTAATTATTTTTTTAATTATAATCTTATGAGTTAATTAAGAAATTTGTTGTAGATAGCAAATTTCACTATCCCTATTTTAATTATAACAAATGTTTTAGAGATATTTCATAGATAGCAAAATATATTGATGAATTGATTATTTTCGTTTTTACGTGAATATAATTTTTAAAAGATAATTAGCATAACAGTAAACTAAAAAAACACACGAGAACTAAAAGGGAGTATTATTCAAATGTCATGGATAAAATTGTTCAATTTTAAAATTTAGAAACCAAAATAAAACTACATCCTGAACCTAAGGACCAAAAAGGTAATTTTCCCTTTAATTTTCTGAAAGTTTTCGAGGAAACCGACATTTCTTCCTTATGTGTATTAAATATGAAAATCTAGATTGGAGACTATTTGGACGTGGCAATCCTGTAGAAATCTTGATTATGTGGAAAGATGCTGTTATTTAGGTTAAGATTGAGTTATTTGTTTGCTTCCTTAAAAGATTAGATACGACATCGTTTATAGCATCGAAAGTGCTCTGCAATTTTATTTTCCATATTCAAATATCTTGTGAAGGTAGTATAAGAACAGATTGTATTGATGAGTTTTATTCATGTTAATGCAAATTCCAAATCTAACAATCTAATCCAAGAATGAATGCATATAGAGATGAATCAAATGAATAAAGAAATAGTAGGAACAATGGAGAATAGACAAAGCACACCGGATGTAAGTGGTTCGGATTAATCCTACTCCACTATTAGAATGTGAATCGATCGATCTTGATCGGATTCACTCATAATGTCATTGCCATAGATGTACAAGAGCTCTCAATGGTGGCTAGGGTTTCTAAACTCTCTCTCTCTCAAGGAAGAAGATAACCCAATGAATGTTTTATATATTAGCATTCAATTACATAACTCACAAGGCTAGTTAACTAACCCCTAAGTTACATTTAACTCACCATATGGCCTAATGATGTGTAATTCACCTAATAACAAAATACCCTCTTAAAGTACATATCATAAAACAAAATGGCAATCAGAATATCAGAATGATCTCGAGATCTCAAAAGCTCTAGACACACTTGGATCAGAACTTGTTCAAACTGAACAATCATAATATCAGAATTCCAGACTCACCTGGATAAGAAGCTACCCAAACAAAGCAGCTCAAAATAGAATGCCAAACAAACTTGGTTCAGAATGCCAACCAAACTTGGCTCAGAATGCCAAACAATCTTGGCTCAGAATTCACCCATGCATAGCAAATCACAGAGATACTCAAATCTATCAGAAGACAAAGCTTTAGTCAAAATATCTGCAGGATTGTGAATTGTATTCACCTTCAGCAATGACAACCTGTTTTCAACAACAGCATCTCTAACAAAATAGAATCTAACATCAATATGCTTGGTTCGATTATGAAAAGCAGGATTCTTAGACAATTCCAGAGCACTTTGGCTATCACAATGCAAAGCAATCAAATAGTCCATATCAAGCATTTTAGAAATCAAACCTTTGAGCCAAAATGACTCATTAACTGCATTAGTCAAAGCAATATATTCTGCCTCAGTCAAAGACAAAGTAACAACTGTCTGCAAGCTAGACTTCTAATTTATCACATTGTTGAACAACATGAAAACATATCATGTAAGCGATCTACGCCTGTAGGCGTCAGCAGCATAATCAGAATCAACATAACCTGTCAGGATGGATTCTTCAGAACTATCAGATTTTGTATATAAAAGACTCTTCGCGACGGAGCCTTTAATATACCTTAATATCCACTTTGATGCTTCCCAATGAGGCTTACCCGGGTTACTCATGTACCTGCTCACAACACTCATCGAGTGTCCCAAATCTGGCCTACACGAAATCATGGTGTACATAATACTCTCAACAAGATTAGAATAAGGCACTTCTTTCATATCTTCAATATCTTCCTCAGAAGATGAAGATTGACTTGATGATAATTTGCAATGCTAAGCAAATGGAGTCTTTACCGACTTGCAACTTTTCATGTGAAAGCGTTTCAAAATACCAGCCAAATAATCAAGTTGACTGATACTAAAACTGTGATTATCTCGGTCTCTAATCAACTTCATACCCAAAATTTTCTTGGCAGCACCCAAATCTTTCATCTCAAATTTGCTATTTAACAATTCCTTTACCCTCTTAATCTCTGCAACACTGCTCGATGCAATCAGAATATCATCCACATACAACAGAAGCAAGATGAAGCAATTTGCATTGACAGTTTTTTTGTATACACAAGTGTTAAAGGAATTCTTAGCAAAACCATTCTTAGATATGAATGAGTCAAAACACTTATTCCACTGCCTCGAAGACTGCTTAAGGCCATAGATGGATCTTTTCAGATGACATACCTTGCTAGACTGACCATCTACTTCATATCCAAGAGGTTATTTCATAAAGATATCTTCATCCAAGGTTTCATGCAAGAATGTCGTGGTCACATCCATCTTCTCTAATTCAAGGTTGAATTGAACAACCATTGCCAATAAGGCTCTTGTAGAGGAATGTCTGACAACTGGAGAAAAAACTTCAGTATAATCTATCCCCTCTTCTTGTGTGTAACCTTTAGCAACTAATCTTGCCTTAAACCGAGGTTGAGCAGATCCTCTAATTTATGGTTTCACCTTAAACAACCATCTGCAGTCAATAATCTTACAATTTTCAAGACGATCCACCAAAATCCAAGTCTGATTCTTCTTCAAAGAAGCCATTTCCTGGTCCATCGCCTCAATCCATTCAACAGAGTGATTGGAATTCAAAGCTTGCTTGTAGGTATTCGGTTCAGAAATGCTCTCATCATCATAACAGTACAGAGTAAAACCTACAAACTGAGATTCATCATATCTCGATGGAGGTCGAATTACCCTTCTCTGTATATCTCTGGCAAGCTGATATCACTGAATATCAGAATTCACAATAGGGGCAATTTGCTGAACATCACTCTCTGAACTAGCAGGAACATCCTCTAGCTCAGAAGCAACAACCACGGGATCAGAATGTGCAGTATCATCGATATGCATAGATGGCTCAGCAGAAGAATCTCTCGAAGTAGAAGCACAGGAAGAAGTCAAATCAGTTCTCGAATCTTTGCCAAGTAACTTAATCTCATAACTCATCTGCTTGGCAATTTCTGAATTATTTTCAACTTCACCACTAGAAGTATCTTTCCAGGAAAATAATTCTTCGTTAAACTTGACATCTCTGCTCATAAAACATTTATGATCTTCTGATTCAAGAGACTAAAGCTTGTATCCTTTCACTCCCGAAGAATATCCAATAAAGATACATCTCTGGGCTCTAGAATCCAGCTTATCTTGCTTAGTATGTGCATAAGTTGCACAACCAAACACTTTCAAATGTTTCAAATTTGGTGCAGAACCGATCCAAATTTCCTGAGGAGTCTTAAAATTCAAAGCAGTCGAGGGACTTCTATTGATGATATAAGCAGTAGTGTTAATTGCCTCACCCCAAAAGACTTTGGGCAAACCAGCAAATGATAGCATGCATCTCACTTTTTTTAAAATGGTCTATTAAACCTTTTTGCAAGTCCATTCTGTTGAGGGGTGTTCGAAACAGTCAGAAATCTCTTAATCCCAGATTGTTTGCACAAATCGTCGAAGTTCTGATTAAGAAATTTTAACCTGTTATCTATTCACAAGGCCTTAACTTGCTTCCCAGATTGCTTCTCAACCATAATCTTCCACTCTTTGAATTTTTGAAAAGTCTCATCTTTGGTCTTCACCATAAAGACCCATAACTTTCTAGAGTGGTCATCAATCAGGGAAAGAAAGTACCGAGCTCCAACATAAGTTTCGACCCGAGTGGGGCCCTAAAGATTTGAATGGATATAATCTAACATCCCTTTTGATTTAAACTACGAAGCTCTAAAACTCAACCTCGTAGACTTGCCCAAAATGCAATGCTAACAATTTTCAATTACCGATGGCTTCAGAATTCCTAAAATTCCTTACTTAGATAAGTAATCAAGTCCTCTATGACTGATGTGGGCTAATCTATTATGTCATAATCTCAAAACCTTCAAATTGGAATCAGAAATTACATTGACCTTGCCCTGAATAGGTTGACCTTGAAGAACATAAAGTCCTTTAACAAGCTTTCCAGTGATCTTAAATTTGTTGTTTTTACAAATTATCAACAAACCATGGCGGGAATTGTAGTTATAACCAGCAGCATCAAAAGTTCCCAAGGAAATGAGGTTATGTCTCAGGCCTGACACATATCGAACATCAAATAGCACTTTGACAGAACCGTCATCTATGCTGAATCGAACTGAGCCTATGCCTTTAATCTCACACTGTTGGCTATTTTCCAAAGTGACTTTGCCTGTCTCAATTTCTTTCAAATTCTCAAATTGATGCTATACGGGGATATATGGAAGGTACAACCAGAGTCACCTCAGCTGAATCATAACCATCGAGGACATGGGAATCTACTTTAGGCTTCCTAACAGGTAGCTTGCCCATCCTCTTCAAAACAGAACAATTAAACTTAATGTTTTCCTCACCTTTTGCAGTAATTGCAGGTAAAACTTGCTTTCTGCTCTTTCTTTTTCTTTGTAGGTTTAGAGTTGGTTTTGCCTAATTTACTACTCTGGCCTTTGGAAAATTTCACCGATTTGCCTTTCATAAAAAGAGCCTTAGAATCCTTCTTCTCTATTTTCATCTCTTAATCCCTAGAACGAAGCGAGTCAAGAATTTTGTCTAGGGTCAATTTCTCACTGCCATATTTAATGATTGATTTCAGCTCTTTGAACTTGTCGGGTAATGAATTGAGAAGAATCACTGCTTGATTGAGAATCAAGCTTCTCCCTAATGTTTGCCAAATCTGCACAAATTTTATTGAAAGTATCTATGTTTTTCTCCAAACCCTTTGACGGATCCATTCTGAACCCAAATAGCAACTCCTTCAGATATATCTTGTTGGACAGAGATTTCGACATGTAGAACTCTTCTAATTTGGCCCACAGAGTAGCCACATCATCAATCTCGCCAAGTTTTCTCAAGACGTTGTCGGCCAAATGCAGGATTATAGTGCTATTTGCAATCTTGCATGACTCCAATTTCTCTTCTTCTGTCATGGTCGTTGGCCATTTATGAAGGTTGTCCAAGGCTTTTGCAACTTTCTGTTGCACTAACAAGGCTTTCATCTTCCTCTTCCACAAACTGAAATCACTTTTCCCGTCAAATTTATCGATCACAAACTTTTCCGACATATTTGCGAATCGAACACAAAACAGGAAAGCAGTTTATTCAGAGGATTGCTAGCCTCAACCACAGAAAATAAGAAGTTCCAACAAATCAGAATTACCTCAACAATTCACAAAGCAGTTATCTAAAAAACAATTCTCAAAATCAGCATGTACAGAAATTCCAGCTCATAATCATAAATCAGCCACTCATATTCATAATTTTAGCCATCACAAGCAAATTTTTGCTAATTCAATAGAACAAGCTTAGCATTCAAAGTTTGCTACCAATTCCAAAAGAAGCAGATCTCAATTTCATCATACAACAGCTCAAAACATTCACAAATAGCCTAAAACACAGCTTATATCTTCATTAGATACTGTAGCATTTCAATAATAAAGTCTGTCATACCTGAACTTCAATATAAGAAGAATAACAAATTGAATATAAGAAGCTGTTGAATTGAATTTCCAATCTTATGAGAAACAGAAGCAATTGAGATCTAAATTGGTTGATGCAAAAAACTCTTGCAACAGAGTTCAATTGAGATCTTGAGCGCCGAAGATGAAGAAACTCATCGACTAAGTTTCACCCAATCACAAGCGTGAATGAGTTTTCAAAATCGCTGGAAAGACACCATCGAAATCGATGCTGGATATTTCTGATTCCACTGGAATCGATTTCGATGGTGAAGACGTTAAATCAGGATATCGAAGAATTGATCCTAAAATCAAATCTTGTCGCAAATCGACCAGGTTACACTAATTTCAAGAGAACTAAGCCGATCAATTCTGATTTCATAGATGAGGCTCGCTGATTTGAAGAAGCAGCCCTTAAAATTTCGGCAGAAATCTAAATCAGAAAAGAAGCCAAGTGAATTCAACCTCAGGCAAACCAAAGCTTCACGAAATCTCGATCTACTGTGCACGACGCAAACAATATCCGAAAATCACCGATCAAACTCACCAATGCTAAATCATCGTGCCAAAATGTCGGGAATTTGTGTTGAGAATTGGCCAAGGATTATTGCTGCATAAACAATTTCGCAGCCAATTTGGGATTAACGCTAAAACAAACAAAAACAGACAAAAAATTCGAATTCCTTTTCTAATGCAGAATAAAAAGAAATCCCCAAATAAAAATACGGCAGCAGAAACAAAATGCCTCTAATAAGCTCTGATACCAATTGTTAATGCAAATTTTAGATCTAACAATCTAATCCAAGAATGAATGCATATAGAGATGAATCAAATGAATAAAGAAATAGTAGGAACAATGGAGAAGAGACAAAGCACACCGGATGTAAGTGGTTCGGACTAAGCCTTCTCTTTCCCGAAGAAGGAGATAACCCAATGAATGCTTTATATGCTAGCATTCAATTACACAATTCACAAGGCTAGTTAACTAACCCCCAATATTAACCCAAGTTACATTTAACTCACCATATGGGCTAATGATGTATAATTCACCTAATAACAATTCAATTATCTAGTTTTAGTTTGAATCCAATTATTTAGTTATGTCCTCTTATATTTCCCCAAATATGTATAATAGAAACTTCATTTCCCAAGGAAAATCCTTTGCTTTTTGTTAAACTACAGATTCAGATTAACCGTCATGGAGTGACATAGTGATCAAAGAGGATCTTTGAATACTAAAGGTGATGAGTTCAATACATGATGACCACCTACCTAAGAATTAATTACACAGATTTTCTTGACATTCAAATGTGGTAGGTGTTGAAACTTAAACATGGTTTTAAGTTTTGTAAATTCAATTTGGTAAGTTAAGAAATTAAATAAATGTAAGTTTTACATTTTAATTTTGTTGAGTTAGAATGTGATATGCATGTAATAAAGTGAAGTAAGATAAAAGTAGAAATGAGAGTTAAATCTAGGTGGAAGTTGTAGATCTAGATCTTTCCATGTAATCCTATAAATATGACATTTTAGTATGAGTTGAAATATCAAGTATCAAGCAAAAAGCATCAATAAAAGTGAAGTACGCTTGAGAGAAAAAGTGTGAATCAAGTTTATAGTTTTTCAAGAAAAGTTCTCCAATACAAGTGAATTTTTTTCCTTATTTGGTTCTTTGTTTTGTGAGTGTTTATAACACGCTTCCAACAGTAGGGTCAGACGGTATGTCAAAAAAAACTGCAGATTTAGTTTTGAAACTTCCAGTTAGATTGTTTATTTTACATGCATGAATTATGTTATACATTGGATGGCATTCTGAAACTTCATCACACCCTTCTCTAGGTATATACAATATGAGTATTCACAAATTTGAACATCAAGATACAATGTTGAACAATGCTGAAAATTCTTCTCTCTCTCTCTACAAGGCATCATTCATATCCAAACATGGAGAATTTTTTTAACAGTTATATGATGATCCCTTGGTCCTGCTTCTCCTGGCATTGCAGCTTACAAATCCTGAACTGGTAAGAGTAATTATTTTGAGTAGTTACACAAACTCGTTTGGATGTAGCTTTTTGAAGAGTAGTTAGTAAATACTCATTTTAAATTCTCCATAAATATGGCAAACAAACACCCCCCAAAGTGTATTCCAAAAAGTAAAAAAAAGGATGATCACCAAATATACCTCTCACTCAGGCGGAGCTTCCTTCTGGTAATGTGATCAGGCGGGTTTTTGAGTCATAAACCAGCTCAGTTGCACAGCTGAAGGAAAAGATATAATTTTTACATAGATTAATTACGAGATTAGCCGTCTAGTAATTGAAAATAGAAAGCTTATAAATGTAAGCATTTTATGAAAGGTTGCAAATTTTATGAGCTTCATACTTTGAGCACTTGATATTGTTTGTTTTGCCACCGCTTGAAACTGATAGAATGGTACCAAAGAAGGAGACATTCTCAGTTCCACAGTTTGGACAAGGGCCCTAAAGAAAGATTTTATACAGTCAAGATAGCTTCATCTGCCATTTCAGGCAGGTCAGTCATGCAAGGTATAAGTTGAAAAAGATTGTCAACAAAGAACTCTACCTTCAAGATCAAAGAGTCTCTTACAACTGCATTTGTAAGGGTAAGAGCTAACCAAACTAGTAATGGCACAGCAGCAAACCAAGTGAAGATGAAACTGAATGGCTCTGGGAGCTGCATTCAAATTCAATTCAGTATGAACAAATTCCAAGTTATAGGAGCATAAGGGGGGTGTTTGTTTGCCATATTTAAGGAGGATTTAGATTGAGAATTTGTTAACTCCTCCTTGAAAAAACTACATTCAAACGAGTTTTTATAACTACTCAAAATAACTCTTCATTTCTAACCACTCATTTCTAATCATTCATTTATAACTACTCAAAATAAATCCTCAATATCAACCACTCATTTTTAATCATTCATTTCTATTCAATCAAAATGAATCATTTTTAACCACTTATTTTTATTTTTATTTTTTGACTACTCAAAATAACTACTCATTTTAAATTTACATTCAAATATGCAATTGTCTCTAACTCCTACAAAAAAAAATCACATCCTAACTCCCAATTTTTAACTACTTAAAATAAATTTTCAAGCTAACCCCTCATCCAAAACCTCATCCAAACACCTCCTAAAGTAACAAGTTATTATGTCCTACTAGTTTATTATCAGGAGAGTTTCGAATCAAGCAATTACTGCAAAGTTGGAATTAAGATCTCTGCTAGTTTATTCTTTAGCGTTAATTCTTCTCTAGCAAAAGAATTGATCAACAATGCATATACCAAAGAAAAGAGGAAGATCATGATAACCATGACAGTATTAGGATAAGGCTCTGTGCTCATTGACAAAAATAATGAATATTTACCTGCAACAAATATGTAATTTCAAATCCAGTTATATCATCCAGGAAGAAGAACCTACATGGAACCATAAGTGAACGAGAGTATTAGGTTTAAACATCAATATGCAAACAAATAATGGCCTCAGCTCCACCAATATTGCAATATCAGAAGTAACCTCTTTGATAGTAATTTATTTTTAATTTTCTATTTCTAAAAATTAAGCTTATAAGAACTATATATTCCTATATTTCTTTTGTTTGATTTTGCACTTTTGTTTTCATCTTGCTAACTACTTAAGTAAATAAACACACTTTTTTTAAAAAATTAGAAAATTAAAAAAATAATGTTATGAAACCAAATGTGCCCTTCAAGATTCTCTAAATCTGATATTGCACCACTCTGGTCAGTTTTTGGTTAAAATAGTGCTTAAAAGATGACTAAATTCAAATAGTTAGTTTCAAACTTACAGTCCCAGTGCAACTACAGTTGCTGGAACATTCAACAGGAACATCCTAAAGTAGTCCACAGACAGGTCACTGTACACCTATAAGAAGAATGGTAATCAGTACAACTTCATGCAAAGGCATATAAATTATGGGTGATATCTATACAACCTTTTTTTAGTTGGAGGATTTGAACCTACGATTTCTACCATAGTCAATACAATTACTTCATGATAGAAGATGTAAATAACGATTATGGATGAGTTTTGTGAGTAGTGCTTTGTGCAATGAAATATTATTGGATAAAATACGATTTTAGTCCTTTACTTTGAATCTCATCTTATTTTCATCTATGTATTTTTAAATATTTAAATTTGGTCCATATACTTCAATAAATTTTAAAATTAATCCGTACCACTAGTTTGAAGAGTAATAATAATAATTTTCATGCAAGAAAATACGCGACGAATATATTTATGAAATTTACGAAGAGACTAATATTTTTTTTTTAAGGAAAAAAAAAATAATCGTAGGCGCTGACTTTAAGTTTCGAGAAAAGAACAAGTAGTAAGTTAAACATTATAGTACAAACACGAACATTGTTTCTATAAGCATTTTTTACGTATGGATCAAGTAGTTCTAAAATAACCAATAGTTTTTTGTTGTTTTAAGAATTCCAAAATAACTGTTGACTAAGTATCAAAACACGAACATTTTGGAGAAAGGAAATGATTAAAAATCACTAAATAAACATTCTTCAGCATCCTAAACTCATCCATACAGCCAATTACATACATACCTTCCTACTTCGGAGACTGCAACGGGGGCCCTCAGCCACAATTTCACTCCCTTCTATCTGAAAGTACAATAATTTGAAGTATATCAAACGAAATTATTAGGTAATCAGTTGAATTTATTAGGTAAAAGAAAATAAGAATGACTTGAGTTTATTAGTTGTGTATTATACTTCCTTAGTAGGATGCACAAAAGAAATAGGAGTCCGATACTAATTACAAAAAGAGACTCCGATCCAAAATAACAAGACTAAGACCATAATTACATTAAAGTTTAGTGATTGACACCTACAAGGAAGCATGAAATCTAATAACCTCCCAAACCTCCTCACCCAACTTCTCAATCACCCTATAGTCCTATTATTCTTCTCAAGCCAAATATCCCACAATATAACAATGAAACTAGCCAACCACAACACTTTGTCTCTCTTCTTAAACAGAGGATTCAAAAGCACCTCCTCCAATAAAGGTCGCTCATCTCTAACGTCGAAGGAGCTCTTCCAATGACCCCAAAGGTATTTAACTGACAGATAGTCCAACAACAAAGGCTGAAGGTCCTTCCCATGCCTCCTGCATGAATGTACCAATGCGGGTGCAAACCTTAACTCTAAAGCTCACCCTTCACCCATAGAGACTAATCCAGAGTTAGTTGTAAAGATCTAAAGAATTTGAACACTCGTGAATTCATTCAATGTAAGTGGCTTACGTCCCTTTAGCAAGTTATTTTGTGGGCTTTCTAGGGCGAAAGAAATAATAGAATCTTTAAAGGAGCGGAGGAATCTTCAAGTGATATTTGGACCGTCATTAAATTTCACGTTTTTTTCTCTTGGGGTTTGGTTTTTTTTTTTTTTTTTTTTTTTTTTTTTTTTTTTTTGTAATTACCCCTTAAAGTAATTTACTAGATTGGAGATCCTTTTCATGGAAGGTCTCCCCTCAGTCCCCTGTTTTAAGTTCAACGACAAATGGGGGTGAGAGATTCAAACTCATAACATCTTAGTCATAGGCACACTCTTATGTCGTTGAACTTACTCTTGCGGGTAGAGGTCTCCTTGTCAGCTATGGCTATTTTTTTGTATGCTCATTTGTATTTTTTTCGAAAAGGATAGGTTTCAAGATTTATTAACATCAAAATACAAAGAAACTACCATATAGCCAAGTAATTAGAGGAACATGGACATCCCTTTCTTGGGAACACTCCCTCCTTAATTCACCACCATAATATTGCCTACTTCCTCTCTTCCTCAACCTCCCTATTTATAACAAAATACCATTACTAACTTCCTTTTATTTGCTAACCCACCACCATAATATCTCTAAATGACTCAGGCATTCCTATCAGAAATTTTGGTTCATTGTAAAAACGTGCAATAATTGTAGGATGGGACCTTGATAGACCCCCCTATACCACGTGTATAGGAGGAGGAATAGAGCTGTTACTCATGGGTAGTTAGTAGTTACTGATGATTACTATTGTTACCTATAAATAGAAATTCTCTTTTGTAAATTGTCACGAGATTTCATATTGAAGAGTGAAGGTTAGGATAGGAAAGGGTTTGTATTCTGTTTACTCGAGTTAATAAGAGAAGTAGTCGGACTTATCACTTTGGTATCAGATCATCAACGTTGGACACAATTTTTAATATTTAATTTTGTTTCTTACTTTCAAATGACGACACGGATGGATTCAAAAATGGAAGCGGTAGAAAATAAATTAGCTGATGTTCTAAGTCTTATACAAAGAGAGAAATTAGTAAGTTTCACGAATCCTTAGTCGTCGATCAAGGGAAAACTATCGAATGGAAAGTGACGGAAGCCTGGACACTGGTATGGACAAGCTTCTGGAAAAATTAGAGGAAGATCGAAAAGCAAAATGCAAAGAATCAAATCAAGATTCAAAGAAAAAGACGACGGATGAAAAGAAAGAGGTAATCAAGATCGATGATAAAGATGAGTCGCAACTGGGTAAATTGTCAGCCCCTGATTTCGATCTGAGATTACGCAATCTAGAAGTCCCTGTTTTTTGAGGCGAAAATCCTCACAAATGGATTCAACAAGTCAAACGATACCTTTCCATCAATGGATTGACTGAACTGAAAAAATTAGAAGGGGAAATCCTTTGCTTGGAAGGCATCACTCTTAAGTGGTACACATGGCTGAAGCTCGTAGACCCATCGAAAGCTGGAATGAAACCTGACGAGCTCTGTTACGAAGATATACACCAAAAAAGATGGTGACATTCCACAAATAATTCTTTTCTTTAACTCAAGAATCTACGATCAATGAATATCGCGAGACATTCGTAGATTATTCTTCAACTTTATTCTTGGACAACAACACATTCACGAAAAGATCTTCGATTTAAGGACACATTTGTGTTGACTAACTATGTAATAAGAGTCATGGTCCAAAAAAATTCTTGAGCTGAGAAGTGAAAGGTCCTTGAAAAGGACATCCAGAGAAACGAGGTTGCATGGCTATTGTTATGAAAACGGAAATCAACAATCGATCGAAGAATAAAGGAAACGTAAAGAGAAGAAGAAACACACAGAATTTACGTTGTTCACTAACGTTGTATTAACTAGTCCACGGGCAGAGAGAGGTGAAATTTTATTTAGGAGAGGCGAAAAACAGATTATAGAATGTCATAATCGGCTATGGTTTAATTCGAGTTTATATATGCACTCTCATTAAACCCTATTACAGAATGCGTAAGCATAAAACAAAATGCGGATGCGTAAGCGTATGCGGAACGCGCAACAGAATGCGAAAGCGCTTACGCTGCGGAGTGCGAATGCAAGATGCGCTAAACGAATGCGAATTACATTGCTGCAATACGAAAAGCGTTTACACAACGGTGGCGTTGCCCCGCACCCCCACTTGTTGACCGGGCAGCGAGACCTCCGACTACTAATTGCAGGGCATTAATTCGTTCAAGGCATATCTCAACAGCTATAATTCCCTTATGCATATTTATTTGAGAGTAAATATATATTAGTCCCTTAGCAACTATATTAATCCAAGCCAAAAAGAATTGACACCTCACTAGAAATCACCAACGAAAGGAAGGGGTCCCATAGGAAAAGTAATCCAAGCCAAAAAAAATGACTCCACTCACTAGAAATCACCAACCAAAGGAAGGGGGCACAAAGCAAAAGTAACTATTCAACAAGACCGCCATATTTTAATAACCGTGTTGGATGTGGATTCAAAATTTTGATTGCCCCCAATAACCACTATATACAAATTCTTTTGTAATTTTTCTCTCATACATCTAACCGAACTGTCACCACATTGTAACAGTCTCCCCAATGATTTTCCGTCACATACCCATTTGAAAAGGAAAAGCAGACAAATGTAAGGCTTTAGAATTGTTAGAGATTAAAATGTATATTTGTTATAGGTTTATCGCTTTAATAGGTTTAGGTCTGTTAGGCCCGCAAGACCCATTGTAACTCCTATATAAAGGCATTGCCTTTCTTTAATAAAATATACGACTATTTGGTCATATCTCTCTCGATTACATGGTATCAGAGCGAAAACCCTAGAAGAGCAAAATCTAGGGTTTGGGTTATTCGGGTTAGAATTTGAGGGTTTTGTTCGGGACTGTAACAGGGAGCCACCGTTTGCCGCCGTCACCGTCTGCGGCCGGAATTTTTTTTTTTTTTTTTTCGAACAGATTCCAGAAGCCCACGAGCCAATCTACACAGTACTTCAGGTCTTTCGAGTTTATTTTTTGGTTCGGGCTTTGTAGTGTCTCGAATTTGCATTTTATTGCTTCTGTGGGTTTTTAATTTGCTGGTTTTTGGGGCTGTCCTGACTTATTTGTGTTTTTAAGACTATTCTTTGGTTCTTGTGAGTAGTGTGTTGTCCTGTTTTGCTTTGATTAGTACACATGGCTGAGATTAAGCACACAAGTGTGATTTCGCATTCGATGGAGATCACAAAACGAAAGTTGAATGGTACCAATTATCTCGATTGGAATCGAACGAT
>JBBMKA010060092.1:0-17620 GCA_037833695.1 Sechiopsis laciniata
TTCTTTTTTGAAACAATGGTAACTACACTCGTCTCTAGGCCAGGCACCAGAGACATCGAAAGAGTAATGTCATGAGTGAGTCTCGAAGAATATATATATATAATTTTATACACGCGCATGCACTAATAAGATAGGTAAACCAGGTTGAAATATAATTCATGCATTTTTTTTTCTTTACTACTTTTTTACATATTTACTGGTTATGAGTTGAATTTTAGAGGAGAAAATGAGATTAACAATCCGAGAACCCAACCCAGTTCCAAAAATATAGGATTATGTTGAGTTAAGTTGTTCTAATATATAAGATAGGACAAATTAAAAGATTGATATCAACTAAAAAAATTTAGATTGATCCAAAAAATTCTGGTAGCCCAACCCAACCCGAATCATTGAACAATTTCAAATTAATATCCATGTAGCTCAAATTACCTAGTTAAAATATAGTGAAAAAATCTTCTAAAATCCAGCCTCTTTTAGTTCAACAAATATAAAAATGATAGTCAATTTTTCTATAATAAATACATATCTTATTTATTGAAGTATGGTCGAATTTACATGTAATTTGAAACGTGCTCGAAGAGTAAATTACTTTTTTGGTGGGGTTGAGAGAGATATATTTGGTGGAATGGAGCTTTCAATCCTTAACTCTCAACCAAACACTCAAAACAGTTGGAACAGTTGGATTTTGCAATCTTCACTTTCTAAGCTCTACCCTTCCATGCTGCCAAAATATACACTCTATTTACTCCAAAGATATATGCAAATAATTCACTTTAATAATTGAAGGCAACTCTTTTTTAAATTCATTCCTCATTATTATATCATCTGAATGTATGTTTTTTCTTTCACAACTTTGCCTTTAATAATTATTCTATTGTAAATTATTTAGATTTTTTTTTTTTTTTTTTTTTTGTGAGGGTTTGGACTAACTTGCACGCACCTTGATTATTTTCACAAGACATATCCCTACGGGATTTAGAAGTTAAGGACCACAACCTTTTAGTTTTTCATAATAATGTTCATTTTTATCACTAGGTTATCCATGAGGGTTAACCAAAAAAAAAAAAAAGAAAAGAAGAAAAACCTATCAAAATAGTCTAATATCAAAACAATCAAAAACTTTTTAACACAATTAAAAATCTATTAGATATTTTTTATATTTAAAACAATAAATAAATGTAAACTTGAAAGTTATGAGATTAAACTTGTAACTTAACCTACCACATATATACATAGAAATCAACTTGTAATGCACCAAACTCGGAATTTAAATTAGGGTTTGGAATTCGGATTCGACTCCTCTTAATATCAATATTTCCTTACATTCCTCGAGCTTGGTCGTGCCACCTCCCTAACTTAAACTACGAGTGAAAATTATTTTCAAAGTCATTTCAACATGCTTTGTTCTCACTTACATGCTTCTTAGAAAAATTTACAAAAGATCATCCAACTAGAATTACTTGAAGTTAAACACGTTTAATTAATTTTAAAATTCAGACGATTGAGTCACTAAAAATAAGGCAAACCTAATTATTATATGTAGTAACTTTCAATCCTTTGAAAACTTTTTTTATCCATGACTTATGTATTTTCAAAATCTCTCATTCAAATGTAATCATGATTTGTTCATAAAACTCTAATAACCTCCAAGGTTACAAAACTCAACTTTCAAAGCAAATCTAACCACCTAGTCACATATCCAATATTCCCACATTAAATAAATAAAGATAGTGAGAGTGCAGTACAACCCAAATTAAATCTCAATATCCAAGTTGACTTCTTTTTTTTTTTGAAATGAGGTAATCACAGCCGTCTCTAGGCCAGGCACTGGAGACGTCGAAGAAATAATGTCACAGCTGAGCCTTGAACCTGAGACCTTAAGCAATATACAATTTGACAAAAAAAAAAACTTTGTTTTAGAAAAAAAGTAAATGTAATATTTGTTGTTGTGGAGACTGAATACAACAAGCTAGCAAACCTAAACGTACAATAAAACCTATGAAATATTTAGATTGATTTTGATGTCTTATTTCAAATCATGTTTGAATTCTTAGGGACAATTCGTTTGAATTAAATAAGTTTGGCATACCTAATTTCAAACAAAAACTCCAAGAATAAAAATACGTGTAAAGTTCAACATCCTATTTATGATAATCAATTAACACTATTAACTTGATTAATTATTTGTATAAATCACGCATTTAGTCAACATTAGTTTAAAAGACTTGGCAAATCAACTAATTATAGTTTTTAAGATAATTATATATTAAAACCTTTCTTTTCTCTCAAAAGAAATAGAATTTCAATTGCATTTTGTACGATTTAATAACCAAGAGTTTAAAATCAAACAAGCTTACAATCACATTTTAATAATGATCAATTTTAACTTTTATGTATCTTTTGAATTTACAATCTTTTTACTTATTTTTTTAATTAAAGTTGTGTCAAGAATAAAAAAGAACTTCATCAATATATTGAAGTTTAAAAACTAATCTAGATATCATTCTAGTAAGCACTCTATTAATAAATAACAATAAATATATTTTATTTTGAAATATAAAATTTAAATAGCAATTTCATCCAAAATTAAGAATTAAAACTATACGTTTCCCTAAAAATAATTTCATACAAATTTTAGTTTTTATAAATATAAATATAAATCTCTTTAAATATCTAATGCATCAACTTAGAATAGTACTACTTTTAAAATTTCATTTCATTATAATTTTGAATCTAAAACAAACATAAAATAGTTGTCTAGTTGTGTTCTGATCTTCTTTTTTTTTTTTTTTTTCTTTTTTGTATTCGTAAGTATTTGAGTTAACTTTAATATACCTTGATATTGATAAGCCGTCTTATCTTATAAGATAGGGTTATTAGAAAAATCCATAAATTGAAATATAACATCTTAATTTTCAAAACCTCCAAAAGTTTTATTTTGTTTCTTTTTCTAGTCTCAATAATTTAAGTAGGAAATCCCAAATTTTTTATGAGAGAACTTTAAATCCGTTGAACTGTTCTTTCAAGACCAAACAAAAAATAAAGGTGAAATTAAAAAAAAAAAGTATATATATATAACGGATTTAAATTTTCAGCACAGAAAAAAAAAATCAATTCTTCTTCTTCTTTTTTTTTTTTTTTTTTTTTTTTATTTGTGCTGAAAATTTTAAAGAAAGAGAGAATAGATCAAATGGTGTTAATTGATGATTAAATATTTGATAGTGATAAAGAAAATGAGTTAGATAGGGACCATTGGATGAAAAATATTAATGTAAAATATCATTTTTGTGTTTGAACTTTGTTCTTAAATTTTCGAAAGAAGAATTTTAGTTTTTCAACTTATATATTTTGATCCTTAAATTTTTAAAAGTTCAATTTTAACTCTGTCCTTTAAAAAAAATTAAATTAAAAGTCACTATTAATCAAAATTAGTCTAAAAATATTTATAATTTTAATACCATAAAAAATAAAATGTCAACATTTTTTGAAATTTATAAAGAAAATGATAATTTTTTATAGAAAAATAAACAAAAAGATTCTAAGACCAATTTTATTTATTTTTTATTTTTTAATTCAGACTTAAATAGAAAAAATCTAAAAAATTAAGGCTAAAAAGTGAAATTTAAAAAGTTTAGTAACTAAAATTAAATAAGTCTCAAACTTTATGAACTAAAATTTAACTTGTTTTCTGAACGAAAATGGACAAATATAAGAACTATTTATCCAAAATATTAAGTATATAAAGTTAAGAATTTGTTTGTAAAAAATGTTAAAATATGGCAATGGTGGATGTGGGGTCTGTCTGTTAGATCCCAACATAAAAAAAGTAATAACAACAACAATAATAATAAATTCATAGTTATACTTATTGGTGTGACTAAGAAATTTCATGTTTAATTATTTGTCCCTTTCACTTTATTTATTTTCAATCTGCATGGTCCTAACTCCTAGTCCTAGCCTTTCGGTTGAATTTTCAAACCTCAACAAAATTACACTCTATTATTTCATTTTTGTCTTAATTTCCTTTTTTTCCTCCTTTTTCCCATCTTGTATTTTAATCAATTTATTATTATTTTTTAATATTTGTGTTACGTTTTTATAAATGCAGGTGCTCTCATCAAATGACATCGAAGTTTGATAATTAAGACTTCATTTGATAATCATTTAATTTTTTGTTTTGGAGTTTTTAAAATTTAAACTTATTTTTACTTATATTTTTCACAGTATACTCTATCTTTTTTACAATATATCTAACTTTTCTTAAGAAAGTACGTGAATCCTAAATAAATTTCAAAAAACAAAAACAAATTTTTAGAAACTTACTTTTTTTTATTTTCAAATTTTAGTTTGGTTTCTACAAATATAGGTAAGATGTAAATATCCATGTAGAGGAAAACATATGGTATGTAATTGTTGTAGGCTTAAATTTCAAAAACTAAAAATAAAATGGTTATTAAATAGAGTCTAAGTGAATAACTTAAATTTCAGTAATATCCTTTAAACTCAAGCTTCTCGTAAGTATAGAAAGAAAAGAACTTTAATATATGTATATATATAAGCAATTATATTGAATATACCTTTTTCAATAAATATTTACAAATCTATTCAAACTGCTAAGCTTTTTGCAAATTTGTTTATTCATTTTAAAATCCTGCTAAATCATCTTTTAATAATCTCATTTTGCCTTCATCAGCATTTAATTCAATGATTTTTAATGCCCTAGTAATATTCATCTTAATTAACAATTCTTCTAAAAATAGTATTTCTTAACCAATTTTTACTGGTCTTCCCCATTCTCATGACTATTCTAGATCTAGCAAATTCATCTCCATCATTTTTCCATCAATTTTCTCTCTGTACATTTTGACGAACAAGAGAAGGCAGCATCAGCGTCATTTTCAAAGTTCCATTGTCGGCATCCAAAGGTCTATTTTCAGCGTTCACAATTCTAGCTCTAGCGTCCAAAGTTCCATATCCGGTCACACATAACTCTTTTCTCTGTCGTCTTCTGGTAACCAAGCCACGTTTTTTTTTTCCGTCCATTCAGTTATTTTTTTTGGCTCATTATAGTGTGTTTTGACCATTTTCCGCCACACAGTATTTAGACGCCCACACAGTACTGTTATTTCGACCGAGTATCTTCAACTTCTTCCTGATTCTGATTTGTTTTAGATTCGGCAATGTTGCAGATGGTATAGTTTGGTATGTCCGTCTTCTCTTGTACATTAATCTAACCATACCGAACTGTTTAATACTATATTGGTATTATATACCGTAGGTTTAATTCCATCATCACTATTACTATTATATGAATAAACTGTATACATCATACATTTCGTTAATTACTATTTTTTATATATCATGTACTCACTCCACAGTATAGTATTAGTATTAGTATAGTATCTATTTATCTCATTCTTCTGTATTGTTTCTACCTACGTTTTATGTTGTATTATTCATCTTAAACAGGATCAATCAGTATCCATATCCGCATAGCACATAGTGATTTATAGAATGAAAATGAGATGTACCACGATTATCAAGTTTCTGAAGTATACTTAGAGTCATGCACCCCGTACAGCCTCTTCATGCTTTCCTTAATTAGAAAATTGAGAATTTAAGATTCCATTGAAATTCCCCCAACCTATGTTAGTCTGGTTTACCCATTAGGGCCACAAGATCACTGGATGTACCACAACACATTCGTGACAAGAAACTACTTCCTCCTGCAACTAAAGGTCTGGTAAGAAGACCGAAGAAAAAATGTATGAGATCAGCTTTAGAAGTTAAACAACAGTTGAAATGCGGACGGTGTAGGCAACTAGGTCACAATAGGAAGACATGTAGGAACCCCTTCACGCAATGATCATTTCATCCTTAGTTGATTTCATTTTATCTTTTCCATTATGAAGAACAATCTTTTAGTTACCATTTCATTCCCAGACCATCTTTTATATATAGTACTGTTTCTACAATTTTCTGAATAAAAAACATTTCATATTCATCATTAATATCGGTTTCAATTTTTGGTACCTACTTAATCACCGGCTTTGCATTCGTTAATAAGTGTCATTCATCATTCACACTTTAAAGAGTTGTATAGCAAAATATTAAATTTCAATCACGATTCACACTTTAAGTATAAACTTTAAAGACTATCTATGTGTCATTGAACTAAAACATTTACCATACAACAAATGAACTGGCACAAACTAAAGGAAATAAAATTCCAATCTGTTAATCCATAATACGGTAAAAACTATACGTGTTGCAATTTTTGCGATCCACTGCATATTCATTTGATAACAACACATTATACTAATTACTTGAGAACAATACCATAAAGTATGCTCATGTATGCATATTCCATCTACACTTACAATTCATTATACCCATATGCATGATCACCAACGAATGTGTTGTGATTTCATAACCACATCAACTAGCATTCGTAGGGTAATCTGAATAGTTATATGATTAAAACACTATCAATTAGTCTTTGCTAATAAAAAAATCACCATATTTCACAGGCACGAGCAAATAAAAAAAGGTACACACAATTCCATACTGTACAACCGTAATACAATAAAAGAAATACAATGCAAAAATAGTGTTGTTAAGAATTGTATAGCAAAATACGAAGCGTCTTTCATGAACCAAACTGTTAAGATTTAACTGAAGATCCATAAAGAAAAGACAAGATGCTTAAAGAGTTTAGTACGTTCAAAAAATAGTCAACACACACTGGCTGGTAGCAAAGTGAAAAGACATTTAAAGTTGGGATAAAATTTGGAAATTTAGAGGCTCTTGAAATTTCACATTTTCTTTGCCATCTACATCTTTCACCTTCTTATCTTCGACTGATCCGAACTTGAAAGTAAAAGGTGATCTCATTATCCGTGATGGCTTCCTTTTCTTAGCAAGTTGTGTTGTATGCTGATTATCTGAAAAATATTTCCTGCCCTTTAAGCTGCAGAAAACATAATTGGTAAACACATACTGTACACTAGGCACAACAATATAAATATTGTATAACTTATACAGTTGCGTATATTATTGCATCTATATTGTAAGGACCCGACCCAAATTAAGGGTCTGAACCTAAGTCCTTAACTCTAAAGCATGAAAACGACGTTCGACATCTAAGGCATGTAAAAAAAAAAAATTCTTCAAATCGACTGTTTACAAACGACATAAAATCCATTAAAGAATCAAAGGGTACCCAAGAGTCAAAACATAAAAGCACGAGTAAATGTGTACAACTTATCATGCCCATAAATAGTTCATGTAGAAAGAATAAATTAAAAGACTCTACACAAAGTAATGCAGCAGGTCCCATAGTCATCTCCAGCTCCGTCGATCATCCATCTCGGTACAATTTAGTAGTACCTGTGGGGATTCCACAGTGGAAATGGTGAGTTTTCGCAAACTCAGTAAGGCTCCCTCAGCTCGAGGATAGACATGCACAAGAATACAAACATCAGCAAATAAGTATGATCAGCGACATAACCGAGGGGTATACAAAATCCAAGCTTCTGGGTGTTAGGTCAAGAACCCTCGTCCTTGACGGGCACCTCGCAGAGCGGTCTAAAGATCGTAGACCCCAAGACCACAAGCTCACAAGAGTCCTCTAACTCGAGAGAAAACTGGCAACCTACTCTAGAGGGATCTGGCGAGTCGAGTAACCTGTTGGCCCCAAGCCTTGTACTCACGACGATAGGAGCCACACCAATCACCAAGGAACCATATCAGACCCATACCACATACTTGAAGAGTGCCTAGGCTACTAGTAGAAACCATCCAGAGCCGTGAGCCTGGCCGGCCGACCATCCACGAAAGTTCTGCGGAGAGAGAGAGAATATCACCTTAAGCTAGGGTGTGAGCCCGAATATCAGCGTCCACACCCACCTACTAGTCTCATCTATCCGGTCTTCATGACTCGTTTGGGTCCAAAAGAGGCATCAAGTCGTGCATCAAACACATGCAAGTCCATATCAGGACAATCATGCAAATCCATATCAGGACAGTCCATATCAGGACAATCATGCAACCACATGCAACTCGACTATATCAGGCAGACATACATGATTCATGCATCACTAGTCATACAAGAGACAAGCATGAAATGTATATGCTCTCGATGCAATCAAATGGAACATACAATGCACATGGTTATGCTACAATCAGACAAATCAACTAATGCAAATAAACCGGCACATGTATTAACCACAGGTCCTCGAGAAGGGCGTAAAGGGTCCCTTACCTCGGCTGAATCCCTTAAACACTCTAGGATCCACTAGAAGCTCCTGAAAGTCAACACGCCGATCCGAGCCCTGAACAGAACAAACAGGTCAAAACTAACACCTTAAACCACAACAAACGAACTCAGAACTTCGAAATACTTAACCATGATAAACCTCGAAAAATGTATCCCGGCAGTCCCACGTGCCTATCAAACTCGGCTCGAAGAACAGAAAATTGTTCGGGTCAAATCTAGTCAATAAAAAGTCAATGGGTCAAAACTCACTATGTAACCCAAGCCAAACACCCACTAAACTTGAAACCAAACAACCATTAATCCACACTTAGATAATTTTAAACCACTAGCCAAACAACCTCAAATCACAACTTGAATCGCTTTAAACCATAAACCAAACAAGTACAACCCATAATTTAAATATCCATAAACTTGAATAACTTAGAACCTGTAAACAAACAACACTTATCCATAATTTAAATAGCTTAAAACCTGCAAGCAAACACTCCTTATTCTTAACTTAAATAGCCTTAAACTAGAAAACAAACACCTTTAATCCAACATTTAAATAGCCTACACTTGCAAACAAACATCCTTAAAACCTCATTTAAATAACTTTACACATGTAACCAAACAATGGTCTTTTTCTACCTTGAGACACCATCATCAAAACTAAACCAAAGAAAATGGAGGAAACTCACCTAAACTCCAAACTAAACACACCTCTTCTTCAACCTTTGGTGAGACCTAAAACCAACACAAGAAAGAACCAACTCACCTTACCTCCATCGGTGGCGGAACCCAGCAAACGGCAGCGATGTGAACAGCTTCAGTTCAAACCCACGACGAGCTCCCAGCTTCTCAACCACTCGACGGCGGCGTGAAACAAACCCACAACTCCACATGAGCGAGCTCTACAACACCTTAATGGAACCTCCGCCGAAAACAACAAACCCACACACACGAACCTAACTGGTACACGGAACCCACGAATAAACTTTGAACCCGACGATGCTCGACTGTGCATAACTCGCTGCGAAGAACCCCACGCGATTTTGTGACGCAGCCTGCAACGACGCCCACTCCACGCAAGAACAACAGCGATAACACGGCTGGTCAGAGTGCACGGTGGTGACTGCTGCTCAGCAACAAAAAAATTGAAGAAGGTGCAAGCTCCAAGGCGGCATGAACAGTAGATTTCAGACCTAGGGGTTTGGTTTCTCAAAATTCCAGCTTAAATGTCTCCCTTCAAATTACCAAACTGCTTTTCCCTAACAAAACTATTACAAAAGTGCCACAACTTTTCATTCAACTTCAAGAAAAAAAAAAGGAGTTATTACATATATAAAGGCTTGGTTTTGCAGAATTGCAGACCCCACCTACATTACAGTGTGTAACCTACAAATGAACCAATAATCCACATGAGTATTTGAAGGAATATACTGTATTTTAAAAAAACCATTACCTCATTTCTAGATATGGTCCCTCCATTGTCATGATCCATATCCGCATTGACCTCTTCACCTTCATCTCTATTTTTTTTTTTTAAGTGTATACTTAGTATTTACGGTATGACATGAACTAAACTTCCATACAGTACAAAACATACAAAAACACTCTATAAAAGAATATCTCGCCTATAGTAATGACCGCATTTTCCTGCTTCTATTTCGGGAAGTAACTTACAGACGTGCCAGGTGTTCTTTGGCTGCGTCTAATTGGCCTTCGTGTTATTTCTCCCCCCTTTCTTGTTTTCCCCATTTATACCTTGCTTAAGGAAAACACCCGACTAAACTATATCAAATTAAGCTTAGGATCTTTCAAAATTTAGAAAACAACAGCAGGAATAGTGGAAATCTGATTACAAATAGTGGGAGATAGTGCATGCAAATAAATCTATACATAATATAAAATACCCCCTTCATACCCATTGTCGATTCTTGTTATCAGACCACCAAATCACAACTCGACAGTATTAAGAATACCACAAACCCTAAAAACATACGGTAGGAAAACCCCAAATCAAATACCATAAATAAAAAAAAACCCAACACATCTCATACCTATGAGGACAATAGTTCTTCTCTCTTTTTCCTATCTGATTCCAATAGAAAATACACTTGGAGCAAGATTGAATTTCGCCGCTTGAGTGATTTTTTTTTACTAAAAAAGATGACTCGTAAGAAATGCAGAGATGAAAAGCATTGGGATTGAAACGACAGTCGAATTTTTTTTTTACTGAAATAGATGTGGCGCATATTACGGTGGGTGGGTATAGAAGTATAGGAGGTTTTCCTATTTAGTTTCTATTTTGAAATTCGGAATAAATGTTGTGTAGATTATTTTTGTAAATGTATAAATAAAGGAAATACACTTTTCAATAAGGAAATTCAAAATTGTTACTATTCTTTTAGAGGAAACTAGATTTATAAATATTTTGTCTATTTAGTATATTTATAAAAAAGAACTTTAGAAACTTCATGTTAATCTAATATTATTTAAGAACCTACAAACTTCAAATGAATTTTTGGTTAATGAAGTGTTCTTGTATTTATTATTATTATTATTTTTTTTTTAAAATACCTCAAATGATATCTCATTGGGAAAAAAGTGTAATTTTTTTTAATCCAACCATATTTTGTGATTGCTTAAAAAATTCTTTAATAATAAAAATTAAATTCATGATTTTTAAATTATAAATCATATAATTGAGTTATTGATTTCAAATCTAGTTGAAAAAGTATGAGATTTTTTATTGGCTAAATTCAAGCATTTTACTCGAAACAAATGAAAAGGCAAGAAACTCCTCGTGACTAAAAAAATTAATAGAAAAAAAGAAACTCCTCCTGACTAAAAAAATTAATAGAAAAAAAATTTGTGGGGTGAAATGAAATTAATGCAAAGGGGTCAGTTCAGAGATATTGGATGCACATTCAGTGGACGAAATTTGGATTTTTCTTTCATTTGTTTGATTCAATTTTAATTTTTTAGATAAATGAAATAAAATAAATAAAATGCCACAGATCTTAGAAATCTAAAGTCGTGTGGAAGCATCGATTTATTTATTATACATAGTTATTACAAATTGAGTTATTAAAAATGATGAATTATATTATAAACTATGGTTGAATACATATTATTATAGGAAAAAAATTATGATAAACATATATGAAATGCATAGTATTATGAATCATAGGTTATTATAACAGAGAAGATAAAGTAGTTAATCTAAAGAAATTATGAATTCTATAAAATGATAAAAGAAATTATGTGAAAAACGACTTAATTTTGAGTCAACTCATCAATTAGTATAACTAGTAGGTTAAACATAAGTTGAGTTATAATAATTTAACTATGTTTGTATAATAACCTCCAAAGACAACCTTAAAGTTTATGAGTTCAATCTATGTAAAAATTAATTTTATACTGCATTAATCATCAAATATTGCAGAGTTCGACATTTTATCTCTTAAAAATAATCAAAGTGTGTATAAGGTAACACAAATATACCATCCAAAAAGGTAAATGTTTAAAAACTGTTCATTAACGTAATGACTCGTAAGAGAAAGGAAAAAAAAGGACTTTTTTTTAAGATTTCGATAAATTTAACATTCTATATTTACAAATAGTTGAAGTGGACGGAAATTAAGAAAAATATATTGTCTAGAAAGGTAACCGTTAATCAACTGTTAATTAACGTAATGATTCATAAAAGGAAGAAAAAAAGACAGCTTTTTTCTCTGTCTTAAAAGCTTTGGGCTGGGTAATAATCGTTGACCGAAAGCACCTTAATGGTGGAATCAATTTAATATTTTGCCTCCTTTACTAAGACAAGTCCATAAAGGTACCAAATTTAGTGGGGAGTGAAATTTTGCTAATAACTTGTTTGGGAAAATGACTGATCTGCAAACCTCAAAACCGTTAGTTTCTAAATTTCGAATCCCTTTTTTTCTTTTTTCTGTCCCCAGAAATGGCAGCCACAAAGCTTTTCCATGGAGTTTGTGTAGCACACCACAAATTTCTTTGACATTAAGGTAAAAAACTGAAACCCCATTTCAGCTCTTTATCATTATACCACTTAAGAACAGTGTGCAATGGTAAAGTAACCTATTATTTTTCTCTCTCTCTCTCTCTCTATCTTTTATGGTTTTGCTTCTTATAGCTAGCTCTTTTATGGCTTTTCACAACTTGGGTTTGTGTGTTTTTGCATCTTTGTTCTGTGTTTTCTCTGGGGATTTCTTTGTATTGTATTCCCTTTTTTGTTCTTGATTTCTTCTTTTTTGTGTTGATGATTTTCATAGGGTTTTGAGTTTTGGGGTTGGTTTTGTTGGTTGTGCTTTGATTCTCTCTGTTAGATTCTTCTTCTTTTTGTTTTGCATAAACCCATTTGGCATTTGGTGATGTTGGGTTGGGGTAGGATTGAAGCCTCATATGAGTTTTTTCTTATTGTTGTGTTCAAATTGGGGTTTTTGAGGTTTTGAACAGTGATTATGAAAGATTTTCCATGTTCAAGTAGTGAGGTACAACTTTGCTTTGAATTTTGGGTTGATCTGCACCATTTGAGTGTTGGTGGTCTCTCAATTTTAAGGCCTTTTGGGGTGAGATTCTGCTGATTTCATTGTTGTAATTTCTGTAATGGAGTCTTGGAGTTATGTTTCCGAAGGGAAGAGATGTATGTCTGATGAAATGAATTCAATTGCAAAAAATAAGGATTCTATGTTGGGTTGGGAATTCAAGAATCCTTGCAATTTTGGCAGCACTATGTTAGCAATGGGTCAACAGGTTGAGAATCAAGGTTTTGGGGAACTTGTTTTCCCTGAAATGATTGGGAAACAATTACCTGACAATTCAGTATGTGATATTTTGAGTAGCAAAGTTGTTGATGGAAGGTTTATGAATTCCTCCAATGCATTTCTGGGAGAGGATGAATCAACTTCAAAGCTCTCTGGCTCCATTGTAGACTCTAGCAGCCGAGATTCGTCGTTTTTCGATTTGAAGCTGGGGAGATTTGCTGACCAGAGGGATGCTCATGGCTATACATTTTTCAAGGGAGGCCCCATTTTATCATCATCTGAATTGTCGATGCCTTCGAAAAGGGTACGAGCTTCCGGTTTGAATTCTCAAACTTACTTCTGTCAAGTTTATGGCTGTAATAAGGATCTCAGCTCCTCTAAAGATTATCACAAGAGGCATAAAGTTTGTGAAGTTCACTCAAAGACTGCAAAAGTTATTGTGAATGGCATAGAACAAAGGTTTTGTCAGCAATGTAGCAGGTTTGTTAATTTTCATCTTTCATTATCTTTTGTGCTTACTTTCTGTTTCCTTACAACTTCTAACAATGAACATGAAAAAAATAAAAATTAAAGTAAATTAAAAAATTAAAAAAAGAAGAAGAAAAAAAAGTCTTCATACTTGAACAAAGCTTTGTACTTTCATCTCAAATTTTCTCTTTGAAAAAGCAAAAAGAAAGGATTTTCTATCTGTACAATTTCTACCAACTGTTCTTTCAAGTAATTAATTTCCTTGAATCCAGATCCCTGACTTTTTTTACTGTCATTTTAACTAATCCTAAAAGTTTCCCTTCTTTCTGTGAAATTGGGATCAGGCTATAAGTATTTTTCTTTGCACAGAATCTTTTGAAATCTTCAACCCAGTTTTGATTATTTTTGCTTCTAAACCTTTTTTTTTGTGCTATCTCTTTCTTCATCAAGGTCAATGAGTTTTCTATATTAGTTTTGGTTGATCTATATAAAGTAAGTTGGCATACCATAAACCCCACTCACCCACAAAAGGAAAAGCAAAAAACAGCAGACTGCAAATTTAGCATATAACTTTACTTATTGTTCAATAAATGTTTGGTGCAAAAGGTATCCCAAGATATATGCATGTTTTGGTTGTTGACAGTGGATCCACACAGATTCATGAATTTAATTTTAGTCCATTTGAACCAGATTTGTATGCTGATTATCACCACATGAACTCAACACTTGACATAAATAAATAGTGAAGTGTGGAACTTCATTGAAACTTAGAACCGTGATAGGTACTTACTCTTGGTGTGGCTTTTACCACATATGCTGATCTGATGCCCAGACCGGACCCATGGAGCTAATTATAAGTATCATTGCTGCTGTAATATGCATTAACTTTTGACTTCCAGGTTTCATCTGCTAGCTGAGTTTGATGATGGTAAGCGCAGCTGTCGTAAACGCCTAGCTGGTCACAATGAACGTCGGAGAAAGCCTCAGGTGGCTATAAACTCTGGCAGGGCTGGAAGGTTTCTTCAATCATATAATGGTATCAAAACTGATCTTCCCTTCCAATCTCTCTTTTCCATGGCTTAATCCAACCTGAATAATTTTTCTCCTTTCATTGTCTAAACTTTTGTTGACTTTATACTTATGTTCAGTCAGTTAGCATCTAGAGTACCTGAGGGCTGGAAGAATAATTTTATTCACATACTTTTCACCCTTAAACTTGATTTATTAACTTCATCAAGATGGCTAGGAATTTTTTGCTGCTCAGTGTGCTTAACCTTGGCCATGCTCATTATTTTTTATATGTGCCTTTGAAAATATCAAAACTAATCCCTTCTGTTTGTGACATCTGATTTTAAGTGACGTGAATAGTCATTTGAAAATATCAAAACTAGCTACAGAAAGTTTTAAATATTTACAGCATCATATATTTGAATGTCTGATTATGGAACTATTGATTTTGAACTCTGTATAGTATGTCAAATTACCTAATTCATTTAACGTTCACAAACTTACATAAGCCCTCTAAATAGTGCTTTCCAATTCATGATACTTACTTTAATATCGTATTCTAATTACATGAAGTGGCCTAGTGGTCAAGAGGACCTTATGAAACTAAGAGGTGATGGGTTCAATCCATGGTGGTCTCCTAACTAGGAATTAATTTCCGACAGGTTTCCTTGACATTCAAATATTGTAGAGTCAAGCGATATATCTCGTGACAATAGTCGAGGCATGCGCAAGCTGGCCGGCACTCACGGATATTAGATATATGTATATATATATTTAAATGATTTTATGATTTTAGCTTTAGTGTTCCAGTCATCCATTTTTCTGTCGTGTAACCATTTAAATAAACTGCAGGCAGCAGGCTTCAAGGAACGGCAATAACGGCAACGTCCTTTATCTGCCAAGAGATATTACCAAATGGTCTGTTGCATCCAGAGAAATATGGAACTAGTGATTGGTGTAGGACTGTGAAAATTGAAGGCAAGAATGAATACATGCCTCTGCCTTCTGTTCATGTTCCTTGTGGTCACCTGCATTCAAAATCCCTCTTCTCTCCTTATGATATTGAAACTCAAATCCCCTCTTTTCATGACAATGGACCAAATGCAGCTGCCACAAACATGTTCAAGGAGAACAGTAATCAATATCCTCTTAGCATTGGCGGTGTGAATTCCGGTTCTTGTTCTTTCCTTCATAACCCCGCATTAGGCAGTGAATACTTCAGCGTTTTTAGTGCAGCAACAACCGACCAACTCTCAGGACTATCAGACTCCGGTTGTGCTCTCTCTCTTCTGTCATCTCAAACACAAAACTCCTCAACTCATTCATCTGGGATTCCCGTTGCTCGACCATTGGTCTTGCTTGATGGCCAAAATCATTATCGTATGAGTCAACTTTCTGAAAAGCTCATGGGAGTAAGCTCTCAGGTTTCTGTGAGTGGAGTGCCCAATAAATTCAATTCATCAGGGTTGAATGCTTCAGAAGGTTGTACTCTTGGTCCCATATCAACACCTGAAACAAGTGATGCAGTAGATTTTGAGATTACAAATAGGATTTTCCATGATTCAAATATGCCTGATACTAGTGAAGGTTGCCCCACCATTGACTTACTGCAGCTCTCATCGCAACTTCAGCGCGTCGAGCACCAGAGACAAGCTATGCAGGTGAAGCAAGAAAGTAATGCTTTCTGGTGCCTCCGGATCACTTGAAGCTATGCAAAACAGGTACCTAAAAATGATGGTCTCTTGCAAAACTGGATTTTTGTTTGCCATATTAATAAGACTGATTGATCAAGGAGTTTATCAGAAAATATCTGAAAGGGAAAATAAAACATTTTATGTTTTCCTTTAATTTTTAATCATAATTATCTTCATTTCCTTGAATGCAAACTTGATTATCTTCAACATGTCAGTTCCTGCATAACATGAAGATCAAGAGTTGAGTGTGTTAGCTCTTAGAATTCATTTATTTAATATTGCCCATTTATATATGAGAACATTTTCATTGATATGAGGTCTTTTGTGTGATATCAAAAAACAAAGTCATTAGGACTTATGTCCAAAATGAACAATATCATACCAATGTGGAGATCCGTCGAGGGTCGTGTCCCTAACAGATTCCTACTGCACATTTACTGTTTTTTATCCTTCATGGAGATGTTTTAACCTTGTGTTTGTAGTTCCTACCATCTACCGGTTGGCATTGAACAAAAGTATTTTATTATCTGTTTATGACCTATACAAACAGGACGTGTTGTTGATCATGCTACAAAAAGTTGTATAACTTTTGCGTATCTTTTGAGTCACAATTCGATTCCATCTATGACGTATTCTGTGTAACGCCCATTCTGTCTGTATTGAATCATGCATGTAACAGTTTTTCTTCAAAGTCTGGACTATTCAATCATATGACATATTGGAACTGCCATTGTCAGCTACATTATTGTTAAAGCTAGGATAAGAACATAATGCTATCTATATACACTTTAACATACGAACTTTTTCGTCTCGCCCTTTCTGACTGTATTAAACCATTGCATTTTCTTGGATCCTTAGAAGCAATGCCTCGGATGGTTTTAATAACGGATTTGTATTGGAACAGGTGCTGCGAGACGACAAAGTCTGTGCTGACTGGGAACAATGCAGTGGATTTGATGCACAGCTGCTGGGATTGCTGTTGGTAGGCTGAGGAAAACTCCAGAATAAAGTAGTAGCATGATTTTATTCCTTTTTCATATGAACTAACTTTGTTTCAAAAACAATGATATGTTGGTACAATTCTTGGATCATTCTTGAAGTATTCTATTATTGACTTGTACACATTCTTCTCTAACATCCATCATATTAAGGATGTATTCTAGCTTTGAAATGTAATCTGATGAACTTTTTAGTACTTTTTGACATTTTTTTTGCAAAGATAAATGTATTATATTGAAAATTAGAGTGATAAAGCTTGATGCTCATTATAGCTATTTAACCACGTTAAAAATGCCAGCATAGACATGGGTTATTTTTTTTTTAATTTTTTTTTTTAATTATGGGTTGGCCTAGTCCTCTAAGAACCTTGGGAACCAATGTTTAACATAGGCATGATTCAT
>JBBMKA010060103.1:0-17616 GCA_037833695.1 Sechiopsis laciniata
ATATATAAAGATGTAAACCTTCTTAAAACACCATGAGTTGATCATCGAAATGTAAAGGAAACTCAAGTATTGTATTTGCAAGCAAATAACTCCTGAATAGTTATTTTTGCATGTAATTACTGTATGTGTGAACCAACTTATTTGATATTATCAGAAATATCATTATGAACTATTTAATGGAGTAACTTTAAATGCATTAATTAACAAACTAAATACGGTTAAGCTCACAATATTAGAACTATCAAGCTCGTAGTTCTTAAATGGTCAATTAAATTTGAAATGGTTAAATTCAAACCCTAATCTATAGATATTTGCTAATCTCAATAAACGAGGTGGATTATTTGATGAAGGATCAATAATTAAATTGAAATGAACAAGCTTACGTCAGCGACAATTGAGATGTATTTTCAATCGAAAAATTGTAGGTTACAATTTTCTTTTTTTTAGTACAAAAATATCTTTAACTTTGAAAAGTTTGAAAAGGTTTGAAGAACGTTAAAAATATCTTTACCTTTAGAACCCATCACAAAAAAAAAAAAAAAAAAAACAACAACAACACTACACCACAACTGAGAATAGCCCCAACAATGATCCCAAACCACGCCTTAGAAGGTGACCGACTAACAAGAAACCCGAAAACAATGATAATCATAATCAATAATGAGCCTAATCGGAAGTAAACCTTAACAAGCAAGGAATTTAATAATTTCAAAGAAGGTAGAACCATCGTCAGCACCATCCTAATTGACTTTCGAGGCACTTTGAGGGTTAATCATTTGAACATAAAGACTACTTAGTCTCGTGACTTCACCAAAGATAAAAGAGGGAGAATTAAGCCCTAAACGAACCCATTCTTACTTCGAACAGACCACCAACTTAAAAACTGATCAAAACACAAAGCAAGGAAAACACAACTTATTCTACCCAAAAGAAAACGAAGCAAAAATAAAACAACCTAGATCTATAATTTTCCTTAACAATATCCCCTAATATTGTGGACTCTTAAATTCTTAAAACAAAGTGTATGATTTAGAAAAGAACCGCATGTGGATTGTTGAAGTAAAAAAAAAGAATAGAAATCATACATTTAGATTTGAAAGTAGGAAGAAAGGAAAAATGGCAGTTTTTTTGTTTTTGTTTTTTCTTTGAAGTAGGAAAAATGGCAGATTCACTATATCCTAATTAGGGCTTTCCAAATCCAGTTTAGGGCTTAATTTGAATACACAACAACAAATTTGGTTTTTAGAGCAAATTGAGAAGAACTTTCTATCTTGAAGCTCTTGCCATTCCAAATCCCAAATCTTCCATAAGTTCATTGAAGCTGCAATTTCTCACATTTATTTTATATTTTTTTTAGTAAGTAGGGGGAACCACTAGATAGACACTACTACTCTCAACTAAATTCAAGCAAAATATCGATCTTCTAGATCAAAACCGTGACTGTAGAACTCAAATAGATTAACACCAAATAAGATAACTACTGCACCACCAATCCATTCGGTTTTTTTTTATTTCAAATGTTCATCCAAATACAGCCCACAAGGCCTGCTTCATTTGTTCTTCCTAAGGCTGCTGCTGGTAATTATTCCCTTTAATTGTGTTTTGATGCTCTTTTTGTTGTTTTGTTATTTATGGGTGTATCTGTTATTATGTTTATCCATTTGTTCCAATTGGGATGTCATTTCCTTTCTGTAACTAGTTCTATTTGGTTTTAAATTTAATGAAAAATCTGGCTGTTTCTTCTTGAAATTTGTTTTTCCAAAGTGCCAAAGAACACAAGAAAATAACACATAGTGATAAACCTTGCTTCTACATTTGATAAGAACCCACAACAATTCAGAGTGCTGTTCTCTCCCACAAGGCCTTTGCCAACAAAATTTTCCAGCCCAATTAAGGATCCCTACCCTGACACTACTATTAATTACCCTTGTGCCCTTGCTTCCACTCTGCTAAAATGATCAACATTATCTTAGCCATTTGTAAGTTATCCAATACCTCACTTCTAGAGAGTTTGAGAGCTCCGATATCTCTCCCAAGAAGTCTTCAGCCTTTATTCCAAAATAAGACCTACCTCACCACTCCTTTCATTATATTATTTATACTCACGAGAGGATCCCTTGCCACTCATGACTCACCATCTAACCAATTACTAGGGACTTCCCAATTTGTCCTTTGTAGAATATTCACTAGAATTAGGGATCTTACACTATCATGAACTGACTTAGTAGTCAAGAAGGTCTTGAGGAACTCAAAAGTGATGAGTTCGAGCCATAGTGGCAAACTATCTAAAAGTTTATTTTCTACGAGTTTTCTTGACATCTAAATATTGTTGGATCATGCAACATGTCTTGTTATAATAACCGAGGTGTACACAAGTTGGTGAGGACAGTCACGGATCATTGAAAAAATGACCACTGTATGCTATAGTAGTTCCCTTACAGAGAATAAATGTTTGTAACCATGTTGCTAATTGGACTCCTATTTGAAACTCCTTCATTGAGATGCTTGGCTGGTTGTAGTTGTACAATGACCTGGTTTATATCAAAAGTTGATATTTGTTCTTTACAATTTGTCAATGATACCCTACTTTTCCTTTCCCTTTGTGAATTGATTCTGAAACAGTAACTTACTTAGATTGGTCAAATCTAGGAAAAGGCTTCAGAGATTTGAGTGGATTTAGACAGAAACCTTGGTGGCAGAGATCAATGTCTTTAATTAGCATTCTTTAGTTATGGCCTTTGATTTCAGGTCCAAGCTGGGAAATGGCCCCTGAATTACAATTACCTTGATAATCTGTTAGATCATAATACTAGGCCTTGTTTAATGACTATTTGATTTTTAAAATTAAACTTATTTTTACTCAAATTTCTTATAATATATTTCTTTTTTTTTTACTATGTATCCATCTTTCGTAGTCGAAAGAAATTGATTAGAAGATATATTCCTTTATATTCTTTCATTTTTTTCTCAATAAAAGTTTGGCACTTGTATTAGATTTCTAGAGGAACTTAAATAGTCAGAAGGTTGATAATTGGTTGGGTAGTTTTCAAGCTGCTAATGCATAATCAGGTGGTTACTAATTGGTTGCTGCCATGTTGATCATAGAAGACTTGCTTGAATTTGTGATAAACAAAATGATGAAGGCAAACAAAATGGTCAACTTATTTTATGAATTAGAAAAAAAAATGTCAGTTTTGTTACATGTTGGCCAATGGTAAAAGTAATGATTGAATAAACATCATCTGAATTGATCATATGCAAAAATGATTGCAGAATTTTCAAATTATGAAGAAATGATAATCAGTTAATGGCATCTATATAGCAGACTATCATGGCACACCCAAAATAGTTTGATAGTTACATATGCAGAGATGTTTGATAGGTTTGGGACCTTTAAGAATTAAGAATATTACTAGGGGTATTTGGGCAATTAATTAGGGAATTAAAGCCTGTGGTGCTTTGAACAATGTGGAAGATGGGTAAGATTGTTCATGAGACTGTAAATTTAATGGGTCCTAAAAAGGATGCCTTTGTAGTTTGTGGGTGGTTATTTAATCAAGTTATATGCAGAGAATGGTCACTTATGTGATGCACATTATCTGTTTGATAATATTTCTTAGAAGGATTTGTTTTGTGGAAAATCTGTCATGTTGAATGGTTATGTGAGAAATGGAGATTTTTGTATGTTAAGAACTTTGTTATGAATTGGAAGGGCTATGTAGTGATTTCAGATTTGGTACCCAAATATTGAGCGAAAGAATTAGTGGCTAAAGAGATTACTTTCTAAAGAATGGAAGGTTTCAAGTCCTGTCAAAATGTTGTTATCGTGTAATTCCTCATCTTTATGATATCAATCTAGATTTTGGGTCTTATCAAAATTGTTTGTGTGTACTACCTGAGAATCATAGCAGGTACAACAGCCAATGAGCTTCCTATTCCTATAAGGACTCACATTGTTATTTTGGTTATAACTTAGTATAAGAAGCTACCCATGTCTAGTTATAATTTCTAGTTATATAATACCCTCTAAGCCAATTGGGGAGGGCTTGTTTTAACCTTCTTTTCTAATTTCATACTATCAATAAAATTGTTTCTAATTATAAATTCATAATCGAGCCTTATACAAAATGCCAGTTTCTCAACTGTAGTTACTTTTCTTCGGTCCCCAAGGAGTGGTGCATGGTCAAAGGCCCGAGTTTCGAAAATATGCTCATTTTAAGATTTCAAGTTCGACACCCATTTGTGACATTAATTTGTAAACACCTCTCAATTGTATCTCTATTCCTCCAATATATTTTGGTGCCACAATCTAAGGAAGGATCAGTGGTACCCATTTAGAGAAGCGAACCTTTAAGTTCCCAAATTATCAAAAAAAAAAAAAAAACTGTAACTACTTTTCCTCCAACCAAGTTCTATGTTGATTTTTGTTTCCTCTCTATTTTCAAAATGCCAGTTTTGATCTATGGGCATTTTAATTAGGAATTATTCCATCATCACTCACTTAATCGACTCACGAACCTTGTCCAATATTTTGAGATCTCACTCATCATCATTGGTTATTTGAGGTTTGTTTACCTTACTTTGTTCTTACTTATGTTTTTAATTGCCGGCGCTTGTATGGGGCCTATGGATATCTGCCTCTCCATTGTTTCTAACACTTGTTCCTATGAAATTGTTTTAGTTTCCTTAAAAAGAAAAATCGTTCGCCTCAAAAGAGTGACCCAGTGGTTGAACACTTGAACTTTAAAAATAAGATTCTTTCAAGGTTTTAAGTTGAGATTCACTTGTGATATTAATATATAGACATTTTCTATGTCTCAATTCCTTTGATGTCTCTTAGTCTCGGATCTAAAAACGACCATGATTATCTCAGTTATAAGGGAGCGAAATTTCAATTTTTCAATTTTTAATTAAAAAAAAAAAAAAGAGTGAGAGAGAGACGAATCATTCACATGGTTTATCTGCTGGAACATGTCTGTAAAGGAGTTTGTTGTGTAAGTCAGCTTAAAGTAATGTAGCTTTCGAATGTGCCTCAAAAAAATAAAAAATAAAAACTGGTCAAATAAAACAAGCTGATATGGGGAAGTGGCAGAGAAAAAGCCAACATTGGGGTCAGTGATTGAAGTAGACACAATCTCTTTAGCCATGCATTTTGGTAAGTGGAATTGTAGGGCTCACCCACCATATGTAAAAGCCTAGTAATATGATTTTTTTTTTTTTTTTTAAACAAGTGTAATCGTGTTCGTCCATTGGGATACGAGAGTTAGTGTTTACAAATTAATGTTATAAGTGAGTTTCGAACCTGAAATCTTAAGGAGAGCATACTTTCAAAGTCTAAGTTTTCAACTAACTGCTCCACTCCTTGAGGACTTAATAATAATGATAGCTTGGAGAATTATTGATAGAATTTCAAATGTTAAAAATAAGATTCAAAGTTATTTTGATGTTGATGACACCGTGGATGCATATTAATATCATATCATCTAAGCTAATTAGAGTAGAATAGTTATTCGTGTTCGACTTAGGTCGAGAGATGATATCACGAGCAAAAGATTCGAATCGATAATTTTAGCCACTTTTTCCTGTTTCCCCCAAGTCCTAACTTTGATCATGCTAGCAAGAGAAGTGATGATGTATGTGCTTTCTATCATGTTTTAGTTGGTGACATTTTGTCGTTGTCAAGGAAAGGGTTAATTGGGGAGTTTGAATTCTTTGTGTAATTGGTGAAATCATCTCTATAGTTTCTTCGATGATATGGAGTACAACATACTCTCGTACTTTATCTCCACAATAATATGATATTATTTATTTTTAAGTATAAATTCTAATAACTATATGTTTGTAATTGGGTTTCATTCCAACTGTTATGAATTAATTTTTTACATATTTTTTTGACATCAAAATAGTACATCTCGTGACAATATTCGAGAGGCATGTAAGCTGGTCGAACACATAGAAACAAATTTGGGTCCCATGCAAAAACTTTATACAAATAGGGTGTGTTTGGGACACGGGAAATGGTAATGATTAAGTGAGAAATGAGAATGAGGAGGAGAATAGAGAGGAGAATGATTATGAGATGAATGATTATTTGTGTTTAGGGTGAAGGTAATGATTATGAGGAGAATGATTATTTGTGTTTGAAGTGAATGTAATGATTATAACAAAAATAAAATAATGAAAATGATGTGGGTGAAAAATAGTGATGTGATATATAAAAAGTTGTTGGAGAGAGAATAAAAAGTAGATAAGAGAAAAATAAAAAAATAATTTTTGAAAAACGTAATTATAGAATGAATGATTTTCGATGGCCCAAACACATAGAACCATCCCCATTCTCATTCTTCCTGTTATTCACATAGATAAAGATCTCCACATATAAATTAATCACTTTTTGTTTTGGATTCCTTTCCTATTTGAAAGGGATGATGAGATGTTGAAGGAAATAAAGTGATGGCAGCAGTGACATCATAGCAAAAGGACGTGGCCAGTTTTTGTAATTTTTGTGCTGAATTTGTAGTTCTAGAAAAATGTGCTCAATTATTGAGTTTTTTTTCTTTTCTTTTTTTGAAATCATTTAAGTGTGTTTGGGCCACCAGTAATAAGAGAAAAGAATGTGAATATGGATAGTTCTTTATGTTTGGATCACTAAGAATCATTCTCTTTATAATTACATTTTTTAAAAATTATTTTTTTCATTCTCCCCCTAACTTGTTTTTATTCTCTCTCTAACAACTTTTCATACATTACATCACTATTTTTCAGTCACATCATATTCATTATTTTATTTTTCTCATAATTATTACCTTTATCTCAAATACAAATAATCATTCTCTCCATAATCATTACATTTACGTCAAACACAAATAACTATTACCTGCATAATCATTCTCCTCTTCGTTACCATTCTCATTTTAATCATTACCATTTTTCTTGCTCAAAACGGCACCTTTATTGGAGTTTGTTTAAATAGAGGTTTATTTATTTTTTAAAGGTATAATTGTAATTCAATGAAAATGGGATGGGACCCAACCTCAATGAGGTTGCCACTTATCATTATTTTTTCTAATTAAAAGCAATATTTTCCCATTTTAATGAATTTTTTTTACTAAGATATTTAGATTAAGTTGTGAAAATTTTAAATGATGGTTAGAATATAACTTTGGGTCTTCTACCTTACTTGTATTTTGGTGGTTTCATTTTTATTTCCTTTACTTTGAAATGAAGAGAAATCTAAATTTAGTTAATGTAAACAAATTTCAAAAGGTGGACTAGTCAATAAGAAAGAAAATAGAATTTTGCACATGAGTTTATTCCATCACTTAACTAACTCTAATCAATCATAAATGAAGTAATTTGGTGGTCAAAATTTTTTTTGTAAAATTAAGAGATAATATATCTTATGACATTAGTCGAGTTATTTACAAACATGTCAAAAAAAACACTGAACTAATTGTAAATTAATGTATGATTTTTTTTACTTATTTAATTAAAGTATAAAAATTTTAATTGAAATAGTCATGGACAAAAATTGAATAACTCTAAAGTTGAAAAACCAAAATTATATTTTAACATTCTTGAAAAATAAAATTAAGGTCAATCATATCTGCAAGTCAATAATAAATTTAATAAGTTGTCCATTTGACACAATGAGGAGTATTCTTTTTCCAATAATTAAGGCATTAAAGGCACATAGAAAATTTTTGTCACAAGTAGCATTTATGTCCAATAGAGAATCAGTCTGATATGTAAATGACAATCAACAATCAATGCGAAGATATAGAAAATATAAAAGAAAAAAAATAACACAAAATTTACGTGGTTCACTAACGTTGTGTTAACTAGTCCACGAGCAGAGAGGAGGTGAATTTTATTAAGGAGAGAAAAATACAGAATTACAAAATGAACATACAGAATGTCATAATCGGCTAAGGTTTAACTCGAGTTTATATATGCACTCTCATTAAACCCTATTACAGAATGCGGATGCTAAACGCACGACAGAATGTGAATGCGCTTACGCTGCGGAGTGCAAATACAAGATGCGCTAAATGCATGCGGAATGCATTGCTACAATATGGGATGTGTATGCTGCAATGCGTAAAGCATTTACGCAACGGGAGCATTGCCCCCGTAGCCTCACTCGTTGACTAGGCAGCGAGACCCCCGACTACTAATCGTAGGACATTAATGTGTTCAAGGTATATCTCAACAACACATGTTCTAAAGTTAGCATCACATGTAGTGTCAATGGACTAAAAAGCCTTTTGAGAATTGAGGTTTTTGGTTAGCAAGAAATCATAAGGAAGCTCTACCAAGGATTGCCATGCATTTGGTAGAATTGTCAAACAAAAGACGATATAATCAAGAGGTCATAGATTTGAACTCTCCTTTCAATTATTGTTGAACTAAAAAAAAAAATTATAGGTATAAAAATAATATTGTAATTTTTGTAAGAAAAAAAATACCAAATATGTATTCAGTTTTATAATTGGCTGACTAGCTTTTTCAGTGCTCCTTTTAGCTTAAGTTGTTGCTAGTTAGAAACTAGAAAGTGAAAGGAGAGAAATTGTGGACCTATCCCAAACTAACATACGAACAATTTTTCCGAATGGGACGGTGACGCGATTGGTTATCTAGTTTGGTGTTAATTCATTTCTACTCCACGATCACGGATTCAATCCTTAGAATCGATATTTGTAATCCCCCAACTTGTACTTTAAAAAAAAATACATAAAATTTTTATTTATTTATTGAAAGTATAAAAATTAAAATTTGTTAGTTATTAGACAAAAATGAAACAACTCCAAAATTAATAGACTAAAAATAATATTTTAACAAAAATGATTTATGAAAATAAAATTAAGGTATATTTAATTCTATTTGTAACGACCAGACCCAAGGTAGGGTCCCAACCTAGGCCCTTACCTTAGATGCACGGTCTTTAAAACAATCTCAATAATGTAGGATCAAAAGGTAACACTAGAGGGGTAAATAGGGTTCACCAACTTTTTAGTTATTTAAAAATAATATTTATGATTTAAATTTCGTTGATCTAAAGTCATCCAACAAGCAATTATAATATGTAAGAATTGAAATCGCAAAAAGTAAAAGTTATGGGAAGAGAGAAATACACCGAAGTTTATAGTTGTTCGAAAATCCTACTCCACTCCCCAAGGGCTCCTCCTTGGGTATTTTACTAGATGATTCTCTTGTGGGTCAGAATGAAACCTACACGACCCTATTTTTCCTAGGCTAAAAAGAAACCTCAATTCTTTTACCGGGTTCAGGATTAAACCACTCGAACCCTATTTTTCTTGGGCTAAAGAGAAACTCAAATCCTTTTCATTAGTTTAGGATTAACTCAATTGCATTTTCTCACAACCCAAGGTGTACCACACACCTTAATACAATTCCCAAATAACAAATAAAAACAACTCTCACAAAGTACCTCTCGTAGGCAAGATCCACAAGTTGAGCGATGACAACTTCTTCACAAATTTGCAATACGCCGATTCAAGAATGTGTGAAGCAAAAACTAAATTTTTGGAGCTGTTTTGAATATGATAGTTGCTGTCAAAATTTAGTTCTTGAAGCAATGTATTTAATGAAGAGAAGATGAAAGGTGTCCGTTGGATTTAGGGCAAAATGATCGACGGACGAGATTTGATGAAGATATGATGAAATGGTGGCCATTGGATTTAGAACAAATATAGTATATGGCTAGGATTGAATGAAGATAAGATGGGAAGAGTTATGGTTCAAAAGGAAACAATTTGAAAAAGAAAATCTCGTTTTTTTCATAGGCGATTTTTCTTCCAATCTTCATTTGTCCATATCTTCTTCATTTCAACTTTGATTTGCATGATTCAAAATGCGTTGGAATCGTCTCTTCAAACTCTACATAATTAACACTTAAAAACTCCAAGAATATCAATAGTTAAAATTCGAGTTTGTTATCATCAAAACATTAATTAATTAAAATTATTTAATTTGAGACGGTGACCAAAAAGCTAACAAATAAGACATGTTTAAATCAATTTTAATTAAAGTAAAAAGGACATAATTTCGAGTTTGAAATTCAGTCAAGTGGTAGTCGGGTACCTTGGGAAAATATTTAAAACATGTAAAACCGACTATGATAATAATCACGCCTCAAACTCAGTTCATGCGGAAGGAAAAATAAAGTAAAATTCTAAGCGTAATGACAACAACATCTCATGGTCAACTCAGCTCCAATCAGTCATCTTGATACAACTCGTGAGAACCTCTAGAAAAAGGTAACCACAACAGAAAAGGGTGAGTCTTTAACTTAGTAAGAATCTTTACAAGAAATCGGTTAACACATTTATAAGAATAATAAGTACGATTTATTAATAACAAGTTTGCTCTAAGATATGAATAAGACCAAGTTTGCTCTCGAAGTAACCATCTTGGCCTACCCTTTCCAATAACACTTGACCGTAATTTTTGTTCGAACTAAAATTATGATTATGGGATTATAAATGAGTAAGATGCGGAATGAATAAAACAAAAACACAACTCTACAAACACATATTTTCGATAAAATGAGATAACTTTTCCAATTAAATAAGGAAGAGGCACAAAAAACTTTTAACAAGAGTCAATGATACATACATACATAGTTAATACAAATTTTGTGACTTGCTTTTTTATTATAATTATTGAGGTAGGGAGATTCGAACTCAAAATTTCTTGATCGTTAATTATTTTTGTTCGCCAAATTTTGGGACTTAATATTGGTAAGGTTTGTGATTGTGATTCACATGTACATACTTCTTTTGAAATTGAAAATTTTAAGTTTTATTTTCCCTATGAATGATCCAAAATGTTGTGTGCTCACAGATATTGCTTTTTAGAACGAAGTAATAACTAAGGAAATGGAAAAAAAAAAAAAAAAAAAAAAACAAAACAAAAACAAAATCCAATGACTATTATTATTATTATTTTTTTTTTTTGAAAACTCCAATGAAATTTAGATCGACATAGTAATGTGAATTGAGTTAGGGTAGAGATTTAAGCATATAATTTGATGATTATTAATCGTACATGTCTACTTCTTTTTCATTTATGTTTCGGATGACTTGGTTGGTCCATGTTTTACAACAAAATAGTATTTAGCCTCTTTATTTTATTTTTCTTTCTTCTAATGACTTGTCAAAAAGAACCTACCCCATATGACATTTAAATGTCTTTATCACATTATTAGTTTAAAACTTTAGGGTGTGTTTATGGCAAAGGGAATGGTAATGATTAAGGAAGGAATGGTAATGAGGAGAAAAATAGGAAGGGAAATGATTATGGGGAATGATTATTTATGCTTGAGGTGAATGTAATGATTATGGAGAGAACGATTATTTGTGTTTGAGATAAAAGTAATGATTATGAGAAAAATAAAATAATAAATATGATGTGAGTAAAAAGTAGTGATGTGATATATGAAAAGTTGTTGAGGAGGGAACAAAAAGTAGTTAGGGGGAGAATGAAAAAAATGAATTTTAAAAAACGTGATTATGGGGGGAATGATTCTTCGTGGCCTGAACACGGGAATCATCCTCATTCTCATTCTCCCCCTTATTCTTGATGGCTCAAACACTCCCTTAGTTGTTTATCGTTTAGAGACAACCGATGCCATAAAAAAGATTCTAAAAAAAAAAAGAAAGAAGGATTTTTCATGTATGATAAAATAAAAAATAAAAAAAGCCCTAAAAACAATAATTTTTAGAATAAATTTATGCATAACAAAAAATTGAAACCAACCTAGTAAAAAAACGAAAAAACACATGTGTCTGATTAGGGGTATTCATCGGTCGGTCAGAGTCGGTTATTGGGCAAAACCGACGCCGACCACCGACGTGTCAGTTAATGTCGGTCACTGATAATCGGTTACTTAAATGCTCGAGATACCGATCGACCGAACAGTTGGTCAGTCAGTTATAGTTGGTTATTTAACTTTTTTTTAATGGTCTTTTTTTTACTCATATAAATTAAAAAAAAAAAAAAGGGAAAAAATTATCATCGGCTCGAACTAAGAAGAACATAACAAAATGTAAATAGAGAAGAAAAAAAAAAGAAAAAAAAAATTACATGTTGTCGTCGATCGTCCATGGAAGTAGAGAATGAGAAAAAAAAATTGAGAATGAAGAATATGAAGGGTAATCATAAGTGAGAAAACTTAAAAGAACTCAGAAAAATAAAAATTATAAAAATTGGAAAAGAAGGAGAAAATATTAAAGATATTATTATTTTTTAAAAAGTGATAGAGTGGTTTTATAAAAAATCGTGAACTCCCTTTTTAAAGAACATTTTTTCTTATTTACATTAATTAGAAAGGAAATGAGTTTACGCTTGCTTTTCTAAAACAATGTTAATGAAAGTAAAATATATATTTTTTATTTAACCAAGTTTCTTTATGTCTGTTTGTCTCTTTTATCTTTTTCTAAGTCTCATCCTTCTTTCTCTCCTTCTTCATCTTCTTCCTCGCCTCTATGCCCTTCTTACTTCACAAATTTCCTTTATCTTTCATTAAAAAAATATAAAATCTTCTTTGTATATACATAGTTCGGTCGGTCGGTCGATATTTTTATAATTTTTTAACTGACCCACTGATTGGTCGGTTTTGCAAAATATAAACCGACACCGACGGACCCTTTTGAAAAACCGCCCGACCGACGTTGATTCGGTCGGTTTTGGTCAATCGGATCAGTTTTGAACATTTACGTGAACACCCTATGTTTGATCACTTTAACTAATGCAATATATAGTTTTCAATCCAACAGATATTCTTCGATTAATGTTACAAATAATTTTCAATGAATATCAAAAGTAGTCTACCATAAATGGATGGTGAAGGGGCAGAATTGAAATATGCCAACAAAATGCTTTGAATTTTGCTATAAATGAAATATTTTTTTTAAAAAATATTATAATTAAAATAGACAACAAAAAAATTTGTCATATAAAATAAATTCCCTAAAAATAAGTATATTATATAGATTAAAAATAAAAACAAAATAAATTTAAATAAAAAAATTAATATTGTCCAAAATTTTATACAAACAAGGGAAAATTTGTCAATTTAGAACTATAAACACAGAAAATGTTTTTTTTTTAAATGAAAATGTAAAATATAATAAATAAAAGGAAAAAAAAAAGCCCAAATGACAAAAAAAAAAAGAAAAGAAAAGAAAAAACAAATCTTATGGTTGAATCAACATGGTATGTGCCTTTATATATATATATATATAAGTTCAGAAAAACATAATAATCAATCATTTAATACTAGATGTATCAATATCAACTATATCATTGATATGTACTTTATATTAGATTTATAATGACTTATTATGTATGTGACTATGATATGCCTCATATTAGGAGTTTTGCTTTTAGTGTATATAATTAGGAGTTTAGTTATATATTTGATATGAAGTACTTATTATTATAATAATATTTATTATTTAATGATAAATCATGAATAGGCAAAATTAGAATAACAGAAAAAATGAAACTGTTATTTAAAAGTTTCTATATTTGCAAAACCCAAATAAGTTTTTATTTTATTTAATTTTTTTTTATTAATGAAATCAAAATCCAAATACATTGTTGCTCTCCAAGTATGGCTAACGTTTTTGCTATCTGTTATAAATAACCTAAATAAAAATATAATGGGGCTTTCAAAATGTCTAGCATTTTCTTTTTAAATGAATATGTTATACTTATACATCATATAGAAGAAGTTTTTAAATTTGTCAACCAATAATTTAATAACATCGATATATGCCTAATGTCTAATTAGAAGTCACGAATTCAAATATTCTAACTCAAATTAGTGTAAAACTAAAAAAAAAAAAATCTTAAATAGAAAAACAATTTCATCTTACTATTTTTTCTTTTTCTTTTTCAATTTAACATTTGAAGGTTGGGAATGTCAAATTTGCAACTTCTTAATTACTAAGCTGTACATAATATAACTAGAGCTCGGTTCCTTTAAACATTTTTTCATCTTTTTGTTGATTTCTTTTTGAAATGAACACTTTATTGTAAATTTTCCTATGCTTGCTATTTCGTAGGGATAATTAGTATATTTTTTCAAACAAAAAGGCTCGCGTCCTAAAAATAATTCACATAGAATAAAAAAAAAAAAGAGAAAGAGAAAGGATAATGAATGAATTTTTCTCACAAATTAATTATAATTATAAATAAAATTTAAAGCATGTGCATCCATAATCATTAATACGTTTTATTTTTTATTTTTTGAGAATTAATACGTTTTAAATTAATAATGTATTATAAATATTAATTAATATCATTATTATAAGAAAGTATGTGACAATACTCATTAATACTATTATTATAAAAAAGTATATCACAATACTCATTAATATTATTGATTATATTTGTTAATATATTGTTAAATTTTTTTTTAAGTGATCGTATTTATAATTATTTTTTAAATTTAACTAGTTTGATAGTTTTTTTTTTTATAAATGGCATAGTGCAAAAACGATAACACATAATATATTACACTTAAACTAACCAAAATTAAAGTGATAAGATAAGTATAAAGTTATTATTATTATTTTTTTTTCTTTTTGAGAATAATAAAGTTATTTAATAGTTAGTGTTAAATAATTATAGGAGAAGAAAACTTAATTTGACTAACTTTTTCTGCTTTTGCGTTGTTTTGTAAGAGATTCACACTTGAGTTTATTTATTTATTCAATATTTTTTAAAATAATATTACCATTTTAGTTGAAAGAAAACTATGGTTTTAAAATAGATAGATTTATTTTATAAGCTAATAATTATAGTCTTATGAATTGAATCCAAAATTGGATAAGAATTGATGGATGGACATTAAATTTTTTAGAGATTCAACTTAAAAAACCTCATAATTATTAATTAATACATTAAGATGAGGCCAAATTATTGCTAGATTTTTTTTTTTTTAATAAGAAAGAAAGCTATATCTAAAAAAGTGAATATATTAAAATAAATGATATTTTCTAAAATCGGGTTGACATTGAGGGCTTTATCTTCTTGGGTAGAATATTAAAGATTTTTTTTTTTTTTTTTTTGTTTCTTTTAAAGAATAAATTAGGGGAAACTATGTATAAAGTGTATTGTTGTTCTAATAGATGAGAATCAAATATTAATTTTTAAAATTAAAATTATGACGGTACTAAATTAAAATATCATCAAATAATAAAATTAATACGTCACCTATCATTTTGGTATGTATCCGAGATTTTTATTAAAAACTCTATAATAGAAAAGGACATAACAACAAACTTTAATAAAGAGTTAGGTGCGCATATTTTCCTAATATGGTTCAAGCGTTGTAGATCTAAACAATCCCCCTTTGCTTACGATATTTAATGAGGTTATATAAAGTGAATGTACTCTGCAATTATTTTTTTTTATTAAAATGAATGTACTCTGTAGGGATGATTTCGGTTTGATTTTTGTCGGTTTGGTTTTTGTCGGTTTTGTACAAAACCGACAACCAAACCGATATCTTCGATTTTTTAAAAATTGATCCGATTCAATGTCTATAGAACCATTGGTTTGGTTTGATTTTGGATCCAATTCGATGTCCATTTTTTTTTTAATATATCAAAAACATTTTTCATAAAAAATCTCATAAACAACAATATTTTTAAAGGTCGGAAGTATTTTTGAACTTATTAAAAATTATTTAAGGATGTTTTTTTACTTGAAATAGAAGGGAATTAAGAAAATCTTCAACACTTTATGAAATTTTCAAAATAATGGAAGAAATATGATTTTATATGACTTATTGACAAAATATATATATTTATTTATAATCTCAAAAAATATATACATATATAATTCAGTTTGGATCGGTTTTTATTAGTTTTTTAAAATGAAAATTCGAACCGATCTAATATTTTTTGTTTTTTCAAATTACAAACTGATATGTCCGATTTTGTGCTAAAAAACCGATCCGATCCATTAGATTGGATTAGTTCGGTTCGGTTTTCAATTTTTTGTTGTACCCCTAGTACTCTATAATATTTTTTTATACCGTGAAAATTTCTCTTACCTGAAGAAAATGTTGCTATTCATCTGGAAAAACCTTTCCTAATAAATAAAAATATAATAAAAAAAATTAAAAAGAAGAACACAAGAATTTACGTAAAAAAATCAATGAAAGAAAACACGTTCACTATATGAAAAATTGTTACATGACACAAATTTGAGTTGATAAACCAAATTTAAATGCATGCTTGGAACACACCATTTCCTTTATTTTTCTGATTTCTTAAATCTTTTTAATTTTGTAGACATTTTTTATGTGGAACAATTTTAATTTTAATATTTTCTAAAAAAAATCCAACATTATTTACTGGCCTAACCAAAGTACTAACTTATTAAAATGAGTATGACTCAACATACATTTTATATTAATGATATGAGAATTAGAGGTTTGATTCCCTTACGGTGTTACTCTACATATTGACATAAAAAAAACAAAAGTAATAATTTAACCGAAATAAGTGTATGACTAGAATGTTATGAATTTAATCTTTCATTTAAAAAAATGTTGATATTTATCCCGAGACAAGGAGTAACGTGGATGCTTTTGTTGATAAAAAAAAGTACACCGATGCTTTGTTTAGGATAAAATACATAATTACTTCTTCAAATTTGAACTTAATTTTTTTTAATTGATTCTCAAATTTTCAAAATTGATATCCTTTCAATTTGAATTTAGTTTCCGTTTGACCTTTGAGTTTTAAAAAGCTATAAATTTAGTTCTCAAATTTTAATTTTAATTTTAATTAGACAAAAAAATTTTAAATTGATTGATTTTTTTTTTTTTTTTAATTTTAATTTTTATTATTATACTACAATCGAAAGTATGAGGATTCCATGAGAAGAAAAAAATATATTAAAGGAATTAACTTATTTAACAAAAAATATTTATTATCATGAGTATAGTTAACATACGTTAATTACCATATGGAATAAAAAAAAACACTTGTTAGTTACCATAAGCCTCTCAATTTTAATCTAATGTTTTTCACCTTTTTTTTTTTTTTACTTTTACAATGATCAGAGGAAAATAATTTAAATCTATAATGTTTTGATCATGCACCACACTTATGTAAAGCTATTGTTCTTGGCATTTTGATGTAAACTCAAAATAGTATTCATTTTAAATTGTATCATTTCAATTAACTACAAGTTTGTTCTTTGAATTTTCAAATTTTATAAGTTTTGTTAGCTCTAGATTGACTCAAAATCATAACTTATTTGTAAAATTATTGGTCTTGTTGATATAATAGTATAAGTTCAGACAAAGGCATCATTAACATTTTTTTTTAAAAGAGTATGATGAAAAATGCATTCCTTTCCTTGAACTCGATTATAATTAACTATTATTGATCAAATTTTTAAAATAAAATTTATAATAAAACTAATTTTTTGTGAATTTGAAAAATAAAACATAGTGCAAACAATACAATCATCTCGTTGAATACAACGAGAACATAATTTTAATGATATCATATATAATGTAGCAACCTAAAAATTATCCTCTGAATTAAATAGAATGCAAATATATAT
>JBBMKA010060134.1:0-17613 GCA_037833695.1 Sechiopsis laciniata
GGCGAAATTCATTATTATATTAATCTATTATAGCAAATTCTTGATAAAAATATATTCTTTTAAGCCAAATTAACTCTTAATTCTTAAGAGTTATCAGCAAGCTTGACATGAAATCCATCAAAATTCCATCCCATTTCCACTGTGATATACTTAAAGGCTGCAAAAGACATGTTCACTTTTACTTGGGTGCCTTTACCTGCTAACAAGTGAAGCACTTGCTAACAAACTCAACTATCTCTCTTTTCATATTGCTCTACTAAAATGGTTTCTTTAAGTCTTGATACATCTTGGTACCTTATGGATGCCATGAAAATGGGGAACTATGAGCCTCAGATAACAACTCAGCTTTTAGTTTTGCATTTGTAGCACATAGAGACGCCCTCGATATGAAAAAACTCCTTCTGAAGCAACTGAAAAGTCTGCATCACTGCCTGCCTAAAATCAGGCCATAATTCTAACTAACTCTGGGTCACCTGACTTCTCATCAATGATTCTCTACCTGATGGATGGTTGGACTGTCAACTCGGCTACCCTGGCTGTAACCTGGTCCACTAACATTGCAATACCAACCCACTCCACATCTCTCACTAGTAAGGGCTGCTCTGTCCACATCCTTGTTGAGTGCGACTCTTTCCTACTAAGTGCATCTGCCACAACGTTGACCTTACCCGGGTGGTAAAATATCTCACAGTCATAGCCTTTAACCAACTCAAGCCACCTCCTCTATCTCATGTTCAACTCCTTCCGTGTAAGAAGGTACATAATCACACAAACCTCCAGTTCATTATCAGACAATTTCTCTTTTTTGCATTTAGAAAAATTATCTTCTAATCCAATTCGTAGCATTTCTTTCGCGCAGACTTGGTCAATCACTTCTTCTAGAATGCTCATTGTTGAACATTCCTCAACCTCTACTGGGTACTTCATCGAGTTGTAGATGTTGAACTAAATTTTTTGGTCATTCATGCGCAGTGTGATGGTGCCCTTATATACATTGACCAGCGTTTGTCCCATCTTTAAGAAAGGTCGTCCCAAGATGATGGAGACCTCCTTGTCTGCCTCATAATCCAAGATTATGAAGTCGGTGGGGAAAATGAACTTGTCCACTTGGACCAAGATATCTTCTATATTGCCCTCTAGTCGCCTGATCGATTTGTCAGCCAATTGGATTGTCACGATTATCGGTCGGGCTTCGCCAATTCCAAATTTCTTGTACACCAATAGCAACATCAAGTTTATGCTCGCACCTCAATCACACAATGCTTTTCCTACATGCTTACCACAAATAGAGATAGGGATTGTGAAAGCTCCTAGATCGTTCTCCTTTGCTGGTAGTTTGTTTATGATCAAAGCACTGCAATCCTCATTGAGAGACACAACCTTAAACTCTTCAAAATTGCTCTTTTCAAGTAAAGCTTCCTTGAAGAATTTTGCGTAGTTAGGCATCTGCCTCAGCGCATCCACCAGTGGGATGTTAATGTGAATTCCTTTAAGGATATCCAGAAACTTCTCATAATGAAATCCTTCCCTTTTTTTTCTTTTTTCTTTGCGAAAATGGAGATGGGGAGGCTTAAACTCATTCACCTCATTGTCTTTTGGTTTCACTCTAGCATTGCTGGATTTTGCATTATTATTCTTCGCTTCATTCTGTTCCGCTGTAGCAACTTCTTCAACCTTCTCAGACATAGGTTGCGAAATCTCTTCTTTGATTTGCTACGACAAAATTATTGTTTAGTTATTGTTTTGTTCCTCTTGAACCTTTACTTTACCTATTTCTTCATTCTTCTTACCTTCATCAGCAACATTTTCTATAATTTTCGAAATGGCCTTGATTTTCTCTTTTCCCTCATGCCTCGCAGCTTCTGTATCGGATGATAGTCTTCACGCTGGCCTTTGTCTTAGCTCATTCGTGAGCTGCCCCATCTGAACTTCTAAGTTCCTGACTGCTGTTTGCTGGCTCTAAATAACCACATCCGTCTTGACTATAAATTCCTTCAACAAACTCTCGAGCGAAGTGCTTGGTATTTACTGAGGATTTTGTTGTGGCATACCACCTTCCTTTCAATCGAGTCAAAGGTCTCGCTTGTTCAGAATATAGGGTAGGAGCATGCAATTAGCGCGGTGAAAGCTCGTGAATAATTAAAAATTTTCACAATGATTAATTCAATTAATTATCTTTGATTAATCCAATTAATCTATATGCAATACCCTAGGTGATTGACATGTTATTGATTAACAATACTTACATTGATTGTCGCCTCTAATCTAATCTGGTGGGTTTTTCTGTCGAGTAGAATCGACTATTCCCCCTGTGCGATCTTAATCGAACTCCTCCGCTCTTCCAGGCTATGACTTCTTTGCTACAACTGAGTGCTTAGTAGGAAGCCTTAAATAATGGAGCTAGGAACTTTGTTAGTATAGTCTGACTATGGAGGAGAAAAGAGATCTCAGATTTTAGAGATGTTTTTCCACTTAGTGAGAAAGGTTACTCTGAAATTGAGTGGGATAAGAATGAAGTCCTCCAAGGCCTTATATTTATAGTAGAGGAATGAATGCCCAATCTTAGAAATTTACAATGTGGGACAAAAATCAAAGAGTTTTTCCTTCCCGTGGGATTTTCTAAAATTTCATATATTGTTTTATTTACTTTAATTGTTATTTATCCAATAAATTCCAATTCAATAATGTATCCAATATATTATAAATATATAAACGTCTAATTGATTTATTCAATATATTAATTCTCTACTTTAATAATTATCCAATAATTATTAACCCAATTAATATGTCCAACATATTAATTAATATTCTCCATTTAATAATTATCCAATAATCATTAAACCAATTAATATGTCCAACATATTAATTACTGCAATCTCTTAATTAAATAATTATTTATAATTAATTTATCAAATAAATTAATTTCTCCTTATTAAATTAATATATCCAATATATTAATTACCAAGTTTAATAAATTAAACTCCATGCTCCCATTAATTATGTCGTCCAGAATTAATATGTGAATTTGAATTCTTCAAACTCACTCTCTAATGAAACAGCGTACCAACAAGTATGAGCTAGCCCTAAGACCGTTAGACCTATAGGTTGAAGCTACAACGACCTGGATCCAATCCTTATTCGGTAATATTAGACTTATTCCACTAAAGGCCTATGCTGAACTCTTTCGTACTATAGGACAAGTTAACGTCCATGAAAATAATCAGTCATCTGTCATATGATTCTTCACAAGCTTATTCATAATTCGCAGTTGGGACAAGAAATCCGTTCTACCCCTATGATTACATCTTTTTCCTTAAGCGCCACTGATTCCTCTAATGAACAAGTGTTTGTAGTCCAACTATAAATCAATAATCTCTTGGGTCAATGAGAGGCAGGATCCCTTTGTCCAAGCCTCGTAATCAGTTCTTAATGGAACAACTTTACATCGTCCTCAAAATTTAGGAAGACATGAATTTCTTCTTGTGACGTTGCGTTCCGAACCACTCGCTACGACAATCCCCAACGTGAAAGGCTTATTGACACACCGCTATTTGGCTAGTCTCACCCATGCACATCAAATGACGTTTTCATAAAGCAGGAGTTCACAACCCACTCAGAATTAAGATCACATCGACATATGATCATCCTTAGCGAAGTAGTTGATATGATTCTACAACAAAATTGTAGAATCATATCAACCCACTCAGGATTAAATGTCAACAGTAACCTTAAATGTCTTAGTTGAAGTTCATAAGTTGATTTTTTGTTTGAGCAAACAAAGTATTTGAAGATTTAGGAAAGATAAAGGAGCGATGGAAGGATATCACAGTAACCTCTCGAACTTTAACTATCCTAATCAGCATGTTGATGAGACATTTGTTCCGAAAAATCAACCATGGGATTTCAATTCTTCACCCAACCATATCTGCAAAGAGAAAAATTTTGCTATGCCATACTTCGCCCAAGCGAACTCTTCATGGAATGAGCTAAATTCTGAAATTACTTGGTATCACGGTCGTACTTTGTTAAGCGACGAAAAGGACGTGAAGTTCTCGTTCTAGCACACGACTGAGTGCGCCGAATCACTTTCAGAGAGCGGGTGGCACACCCGATCTCTAAACTAACCTTCAACCCGAGTTTCAGAAAAGATTTTAGAAAAAGAGAGGAAGAAATGTTTTGGCAAGCATTTTTGAAAGGTTGTATGCGGCAAGCAGTTTACAGGAATTTAGACCAAAGCTATGTTAACATACAACTGGTGGGAGTTCACTACCCCCTATAGTGCATTATGGACCATTTTTTATATGGCAGGCTTGCATATCAAAATGGCGAGGAGCCAACTCCCCCACAAAAGACAAGGGACAAGCAACAACCTAAGAGACTAGCCTGCACACAAAAGCATGATGACGAGAGGCGAACTACGGCATGCGGCCATGGGCGACAAGCCTTAGACAAGCATCCTCCAGGCGTCGTAGCATGCGGCCATGGGCAACAGGCCCTAGACAATCCCTGGACAAGCATGACCGTGACACTTGGCATGAGAAGAATGCTTCAACATTTACCCCGTCGAGTTTTAAAAATTTTGTTTATTATGGAGAGAGCCACACTCTTAAGAATTGCCCTAGCAAGCTTGATTCTATTATGGATGTGAGAAACATGCAAAATTTTATGGACATGAGCGATTCCTCTTTGGAAAGCTTAATTAAGGCATCTATGGCTAAAATTGACGATTCCATTAAAAATTTTAAAATCAACCATCCACTTGAGTTTGGCATTGACAATCAACAAAGATACAAGCAGTATAGTGTCGATGATGAGTTCGTTTGTTCAACTTATGTTGCAACGAATCCTCAATTCGTTCAGCAGCCTTTGCTTGAGCATAACCTAGATACTTCTCTGGAAAACCTAATTAAACCATCCATGGCTAAAATTGATGTTGTCTGTCAAAGCCAAGAAGATTTCATGAGAAGTTTAGAAACCACCTCGCTCGAGCGGCCTGAATTCGCTAAATTAGCCTATGCTTCAGCTAATTCTGAGTTCGCTAGTTCAGCCTTCGCCTCAGCAAATCCTGAAATCGCTCAGCAGCCAATGCTCGAGCAGAACCCTGACACTTCTTTAGAATGCCTACTTAAAGCGAGCATCGCTAGAATGGACGATAACTTTCAAGGCCAGGAAGCTGGCATGAGAAATCTTGAGATAGAAGTGATGCAAGTAGCTAATGAGCTTATGCATAGACCTTTAGACGAACTTCCCGCAAGCAATGGGATATCCAATAGAGGTAGGGATGAGCAAGTTCAAGCTATAGAAGTGAAATGGGATGAGGTTTTGAATGAAGAAAAGAAAACGAAGGAAGAATCAAAGGTGATGGTAAATTTCACTGAAGCCAAGGTGATGGAAAATTTCGCTAAAGCCAAATCGATGGAAAATTTCCTTGAAGCCAAATCCATGAAACATTTTACTGAAGCCAAATTGATGGAAAATTTTGCTAAAGCCAAATCGATAGAAAATTTCCCTGAAGCCAAATTGATGAAAAATTTCCCTGAAGCCAAATGGATGGAAAATTTTACTGAAGCCAAATCGATGGAAAATTTCGCTGAAGCCAAATCGGGAAAATTTCGCTGAAGCCAAATCGGGAAAATTTCGCTAAAGCCAAGTCGATGGAAAATTTCATTGAAGCCAAATTGATGGAAATTTGCTGAAGCCAAATCGATGAAAAATTTCGCTGAAGCCAAATCGATGGAAAATTTTGCTAGAGCATTTGGAAAGCAAACTCTGATCAAAATCCAATGGAAGTGGAAAAAGAGTTCATAGTTGAAGATTTGGCCCAAGAGCCTACGAATCAAAAAGAAAAAGGATCCAAGGTAGATTTTTCCATGTTTGAAGTTTCGCTACCTCCATGCCCTCAAGAATTAGAAATGAAGGAAACTGATGAGGTGTGCTTTGATAAATTCTTGGTGGAACAAGTTCAAGCAGATGGAAAAATCAAAGAGAAAGACTTGATGATAAATGATATTCAAAGTATAAGTCCTATTTGTCTGCACGAGATCATTGGGAATGAAGAAAATTCCAAATTATATGAACAGCGAAGAAGACTTAAGCCAGTCATTAAGGAAGGAGCTAAACTGAAGATCATAATTTGGCCAAAGGCTCGTTGGAAGATTCAAACCTGTGCTGACAATTCGCTGGAGCAAAGGTACAAGCAAAGTTTATTTCATAAAAATTACTCCATGCCAGTGAGCGAAAGAATTTTTCCCCCAAGAAAGCATGTGGCTTCTATGGCCATTTTTTTAGCAGCAATCTCGGAGTTTGCTGGAGTGAAGCGGCAGCCAAGAGGAATTTTGCCGTTTGATGAATGGCTGAGGCTTTCGAAAGCCTACGACTGTAACGGATAACACATGGCTGGCTGACGAGCAAATCAATGTTGACGCAACATCGCTGGTGACAGCGAACGTGGGCAATGCTAGAGCAAAATCTAAAGAAGAGGCAGTCGAGTTAGAAAATGAAAAGGGGAGTCTCTCTGCTAACTTTTAGTTTTTCTGTTTTAGTTTTGTGTGAACATTTTTTTTTTTATTTTTTTGGCTAGTTTAGATAGAAAGAAGCCGACGAACTCCATCTTTTGACAAAATTTTGCATGCGCTAAAAATTCCTTGCAATTGAAGTTCGCTTCAGCATAATGCAATGTTTATCATTTTGAGAATTCTAAGGAACATATCTCTTTTTAGCAATTCAAATTTATTTCGTTGCCAAGTTTAATTTATAACTCTTCGATGCTAGCGCAATGTCTTTAAAATGCGAGAGCGAAGTTTTGTGAAGATCCGCGGCCTACATTCGCAAATTTATTAAGTTTAGAAATTTTATTTTGAGGCGACTGTTAGCTAGAGCGAACCTAATAAGAGCATAATCCAAGCCTTAAACTTTTTACAAACTTTAAGTTTGGGGGTATGAGCGTTTTCATTGGGACAATGAAAAGTTTAAGTTTGGGGGTGGAGTTTGCCCAAGCAAAATTTTAATATGCTTCAAGAGTGGTGCAGCAAAGAAAAAAATTAAGTGGCTAGTAGCCATTTTGATATAGCAAAAGGAGAGTTATTGCAAACCAAGCCCAGGGTGAAATTTTTTTTTTAAAAAATTCCAATAAAAAAATGCGAAAGCGAAGTGGGTCAAAGGCTAGAAGCCCAAGTTTCTGGTGTTTCTCTACTGTTATTTGCTCTAACATCGTGTACCTATCATTATATCAAACATTCGATGACAATTGAGCAAGCGATAGTAGGAAACGTAAGTGAGAAATTCCCAGCGAGTTGTAAAATGAGAGTATTCACTTCGGCAAAAGACAAGATATACCAATCATGAAGGGAGCGAAAAAGCTTTAAGCGAGTGATTATTTACTATTAAAGAGCAAAGGTTATCAGAACCAAAGAGTAAAAGTTCTAGGCTAAAAAGGGGTTTGCTTGAGTGGCGTGGCTGGAGCGAAATTGCAAAATGGAGTACTTTGAATTTTAAAATATTGCTTAGCATAGTCTATTTATAAAATAGTTTAGCTTAGAAATTTACTTGAATTCTTTGAATTGATTGTTGTTTGCTTTAGTGAAATTGATAAGCATTGTTTCGCTGTTGCAAGGTGAGATTGGTAAAAAGCAAAATTTCCTAATTTAAATTTAGTCATTACTCGAGAACGAGCAATGAGATAAGTTTGGGGGTGTGATAACTCTCAAGAATTGCAAGTTATTGGCTAAGTATAGTAGTATTTCGCTGGGAATTTCGCTACATCATAAATGAATTCGCTGATTTATTTCGCTTTAGCATAACTATTTGGGCGAAACGCAAAATCCTATAGTTTTCTGTTTAGGATAATATTTTAGAGGTTTTTTGTAGCAAAAGTGCATGAATGTGTGAATTTCAAGTATGAATTCTATAAACTTAATATTTCGATTTCATTGCAGCAAACCCAAGGAGCAAAATGCAGAATTGCTAAAAGAGGCGAAAGGTGAAATTGCTAAAAGTTTCGATTAGGCGAAATGGAATCAAGCGGAGTTGGATGCTTGAAAAATATCTAAAGTTAAAGCGTGTCAAAGATCCAAGCAAAGACATTAAATCGCAGCCATTGCTTTTTGTCCGCTCTGGCAAAGGTCGTGATCACGGATCATGGAGCAGAGAGTGTCAGAAATGGTTTAGAGGGGACATGGCAAATCATGGAGTAGAGAGTGTCAGAACCTTGTCGCTGAAGCAAACTCTATAAATAGCAGCCCTTCGTCTTCGTTGAAGCCTATCCTCCATTTTCCGAAGAGATCCTCCACTTTTCTAGAGAGTCCATCGTCTAGCTTCTTTTTTTATCAATTTCCTTGTCGTGTTCTAGTTAGCTTAGTCGTTTTAGCTTAATTTTCCAGTTGTTTGTAGTTTTGCTTTAACATTGTTTACTTAGTCATTTTTACCTCCATTTCCAGTTGTTCTTAGTTTTGATTTAGCATAGCTTTTGTAAGCAAACGTTGTTATGCTGTTAATTGATGAAGATGAACCTTGTTTATTACCTTGTTTTGAATCTATTTCTCAACATGAGTAGCTAAGTTCATAATCGGAAGGAAATAGATGAGTAGGAGTATTTCGCTTAAGCAAAGAGGTAGCAAGGTGTCAAACTATTTATGCATGCTGTGTTAAACTTGAAATACATTTTGTTTATCTAGCCATTTGTATTAACTCTATTTCGCTTTCGAGAGAAAAAGAATAGAGCGAACTTGCATGTCATAACATTAGGTTTTGCTAAGTTTACTTGTATTTGAAAAGAACACTTAGAAATAAGGTTCGCCTAGTGCTGATTGCTTGGTTTACTTATTTGTTTGAGTTCGATAGAACCTGACTAAGTACTCTAGAGAGCCAAATCTAAGAGCTCGAGAGAGCCTGTGTTAGAGCAAAATCAATTGTTCGCTTCTTAGCATAATGCCATTTCGCTAGAGCGAAATTCTCCGAAAAGTCCTAGCCTCCTTTCGAAGCCTTTAATCTGATTAAAGTTAGTTCATCATTCTTAACATCTTACTTACTTTGACATTTGTGCCTTGCATCTATTTCGCTTTAGCAAAGTTATTTTGCTTTAGCCAAGTTATTTCGCTTTAGCCAAGTTGTTTCGCTTTAGCCAAGTTATTTCGCTTCGGCCAAATTATTTCGCTTCAGCCAAGCTATTTCACTTTACCAGACTTAGTTTAGCTCCATCACAACAACATTCCCCTGTTTCCATGACTCTCTAAACTTCGCTTAAATATGACATTAATCACTAATCCCTGTGGAGATGACCTTTACTTACATTAAAACTTGCTACAACAAAACTGTGTATACTTGCACATTCTTTAGGAAACCACACACATACTTTCGCTTAAACAAAAGTAGGGATTTCGCTTTGGCGAAATCTTGAATCATCCACATCATCATTCTCCTTAATTATCATTTTCTTAATTTGTGTGTTAGAAAATTCTGCAAACATAAATTGATAGACTTTCATCACTAGAGAATGATAGATTCTATCAAAGTCGTCGATCAAAAAGGATAGTATATGCATTTTTTTAAAAAAATAGGCAGAATTTGCTATAAACGAATTATTTTTAAAAAGTTGCGATAATTGTAAACTGATGTCAAAAAGTTGTTATACAATGCAAATTCTCTAGTTTCTATATATTTTTAAGATAATATTTAAATTCTTTTTCAAATTACAAAAGGATATAAAGAAAATTATTATAAAGTAGTTTAGTGGTCAAGAGAATCTTGAAAAGTTAAAAAGTGATAAGTTTAATTTATACCTACTCCCAATGTTGTAGGATCAATTACCTCCTTATCTTATTTAATCTAATTTAAATAAGATATGAAAGGATATGTACTAAAAATAATTTTCGATGTTCAAAAGTTGTTAATTTCTTCTCTTTGCTTCCCTCGCAGATCATATACAAATTGGTAATTGCGTACAAACACTCATTCTTGCACACTGCTTTTGAAAAGAAAAGAAGAAAATCTGAGTTTTATAATCCTGGTTGTTCCCATTTAATAGGGTATTTAAAATCCATTCAGGTCAAAATGTGAAATCACATCGATAAAGTGGCAAGCTTCCTGTTTGAAATGGAATGTAGCATAAGACAAATCAAATGAATTTTAATGAAAAAGATAGAACAACTTCTGAGCTACAGACCAAATGGACAGGTAGAATTTTTACAACCAAAGAACTGAATTCCTGCTATAAAATAATATCAACAAGTTACTCCTAAGTTCGTTTTCGAAAAAAGAAAAATGTTACTCCTAAGTTCGAGTAATTGAAACTAACTTCAAGGTCAACGTCAAAATGCACAACCAGATCAAATAAAGTTATTCTTTTATTTTTCTTTTTTTTTTAAATCAACAACAATGGAAGGATTGAATCCATAGCCTCTTGATTATCATGTCTATGCCTAGTTGTGTTCCGCCCATGTTGGGAAGCTCATTCTTTTCATTACAAAATTCAGTTTAAAACAGTTGTCCTAGAAATTTTACCAACATAAAATAACACGAATTTTGTACAGAATCATATTAATCAATAATGAACTTTGGTGAAAATGAAGAACGTACTAGACCATATATATGATCTCCGAGGGAAGCAAAGAGAGTTTGAAATCAACCAACTTTTTCTAAAGGACAATTTTGTTCTTTTATATCCTACTTAGATTAGATATATGGCGTTGTTTACAACATGGAAGGTAATTGATACAATTAAAATTTAGGGGTTAATTTTTAAAACATCATAATTTAAAGGTGGTTTGTGCAATTTCTGAAATGCATGCTCCTTACTATGCTTCTCCGTCTCTCCCTTCTCTTGTTGCATTCTATAATGATGTTACTGGTAAGGTTTATTTATGCTGGCTCTAAATTCTCCTTTTAAATTTAGTTCACTTATTTGATATTGGTTGGTGGTTATGGTTCTGGCTACTGCAATTAATAAATCATCTTCCCAACTCTTTTGGTCTATGCTCGATAAGTTAGGAACCTGAGATTGAGAATCCTGTGGGACAAACTTTGGTGGGCCTTAAAAAGGATCATTCAGCCATTTCAAGGATTCTTGCAAGAGAATGCCGGGGTATGGAAGTATATACAACCAAGAATGTGTTTGGATAAGAAGAATGGTAATGATTAAGAAGGAAATGAGAATGAAGAAGAGAATAGGGAGGAGAATAATTATGGAGGAAATTATTATTTATGTTTGAGGTAAAAATAATAATTATGGGAAAAATGATTATTTGTGTTTGAGACAAAGGTAATGATCATGAGAAAAATAAAATAATGAATACGATAAGAGTGAAAAATAGTGATCTGATGTATAAAAAATTGTTAGAGAAAAAATAATAGTTAAAGGAAAAATGAAAAAAGTGATTTTTAGAAAACGTAATTATGAAGAGAAATGATTCCCGGTGGCCTAAACACGAAGAATTATTCTCATTCTCATTCTCCCACCTATTCTTGATGACCCAAACACCGTCCAAACCATTCAGCTGAAACCGACCGTCATGGGCTCTTTCCCCCAGCTCAACTAAATATTAAATAACAGTTACAAACAATATTTAATGCAAAAAACACAACTGAAATTGTAGTCCAAGTATCAGACATACATGTTTACTAATTATATTCCATTTCAAAATAACTAATCTAAACTCGGCGTTTCCGAAGCTTGAGGCCACCAAGATCCTCGTAAGGAGATCGTACATAACTCTAAATTTAGCCGGAGCCTATGTTGAAAGACAATATAGTCAGTTGTCCGTTGCAGTAACATTACTATTCACAATCTGTTAGCAAAGATGTCTTATCAGTATAATCATAAGCTATAATCATAATACATAAATAATTTTTTGGAAAATTTAACTTTTTAATCTAGAGGTTTGGAGTTTGGTTTAAATTTGGCTCTTATATTTCAAAATCAACACGTTTATCTTTACGTTTCAATAATGTTTATTTTTAGTCCTTGACATAACAAAATTGTTAATTACATAAACCAAGGTTAACTAGACTAATTTTAAATTCTAATATATTAATAGAGTGAGAGATAATAATGTCTAATTATAAAAAATAGGGATCTAATAAAAACTAGACTCAAATCTAAGAACTAAAAAGAGTAATTTTCCCAAATATTTTTCATAACAAACAATCTTCTACAGCAATATCAAATCTTAAATCTTCAAACAGAAAGAAACATGAGTTAATGAGGCATCCTCTAATTTGTAATAATTTATCTCAGAAATAAAGGAAGAAGTTGTTTGTCAGACAGTGATCCATCAGTAGAACAGAATAATAGGCAGAAAGTTCATATTCTTGATCGGTAGTGATATGATAATAAGCCAACACATAAAATGTTACTCGTATTTTGCGACTTCACAAACCCAAATATTGGCAGCCTTGACTCAAATGATGGTGTTAACTTGGTAAAAGAATCCTTTGTTGTGTGTATGTAACCCCCAGCGTTTCTGTTTATTCCTCTAGGCATTATTCATTACCGTATTTTAAATACCATTTGTTTTATTTTGGTCATTGGACTTCCAAAAGTACAAATTTAGTCCCTCAACTTTAGAAAAAGCTTAAATTTGGTCCCTACCGTTAACTTGCCGTTTAAAATGAGATGTAATTTTCTCACTCCTAAACTTTTCTCTCACTTCATTCCTCTTTCTCACATCCCTCGCCATTTTCTCTCTCCTCAAGTCTTCTCTCTCCATTGTCATTCTTTTCTCTTCCATTCTATTCACTTCTCATATTATACAAGCAACATTTATGTACTTCAAAGATAAATTCGACCCATTTGAACAGCATCTGACGAATCTCCCTCTTCAAATTTGTTTGTTGCCCAGATCGAAAAACTCTAATTTTTGTAGAAATCCGAGAGCTCTATTGGGATTTTTTCTCGGAGGCAATTCCATGACAAGCTTAGTTGCTGGAGATTTTCAAAAGACCCAACTCTTTTCGAATCAAAGAATACAGTTCAGTTTCTATGGTTCAATTAAAAAAAAAATAGCAGTGGAAACTATGGAGAGAACGAGAAAAAGAGATGCCATTTTTTAAAATACTTTTTTGCCAATAGAAAGTTTATGGCAAAATGTGAAAATGGTTGATGGAAAAATGGATATATTGTTTTGGATGGGTCGATATTTGTAGAACAATTCATTAGAAAGCAAAATTAGAAATGAAAACGTCATTTGACGATATTTGCAGAACCCCCACTTGCTCGTTTAACTCGGCCATGGCTATTACAGAGTTTTCATGGAAATTTTAACAAACTCGTTAATCCCATTAATTTTTGGAAAAACAACATAAAATTCTTTCCACCTAAAACTCTTATGCTCAATTTATGCAATTCTACATATGGAAGATGAGAATTACTTCAAAAGAACACAACGGTAGGAGTGGAGAGAGACGACTTGAGGGGAGAGAAAAAAGATTGAAGTGAGAGAAAAGTTAAGGAGAGAGAAAATTACATCTCATTTTAATGGCAAGTTGTTGATTATTAATTTATTTATTTATTAATTTTTTAGTCATGAATGAGATCGTGCAATAGTGCGATTGTATATCCCAGATTTTAGATAGTGGGAATAATGCTATTTATTTTTTGGATTTTATTTTGGTTATATATTGCTGAATGGAAAATCAATAATTTGTTGTTCTCCAATTAAATATATTTTTTTGCACAGCCCAGTTTCGTCTTAAATTATCTCAACCTCGCTTCTTCTCTATAGTTTAATTTTCTACAAGTGGTCTTAGAGCCAAGTTGTCTGTTATTGTGAATAATTCTACCCAATTATCAATCCCTATTCTTGATTGAAAGAATTATAACCGAGGGTCTGTACAGATGAAAGTTTTGTTCGATTACCATGAGTTATGGGTTATCGTGGAAAATGGAGTTTCTATATTAGCTAAAAATGCAACTGATGTGCAACGAGTAGCGCATCACGAATAGAAGAAGAAGGTCAAAAAGGCGTATTTCATCTACCAATGAATGAATGATGAGACATTTGAGCAGATCGAAGGAGCAACGGCCTTAAGTGAGGCCTGCACCATTTTGTCAACCTCTTATAAAGGTGATGACAAGATCAAAATGGTACGTCTTCAAACTCTAAAACGCCAATATGAGTTGCTGCAGATGGAATTGTTGATGACTATATCAACAAGATTCTTGCCCTGACAAACCAAATGAAGACCAATGGTGAAACACATTCAGAGCAAACAAAGGTGGGAAGATTTTGAGTTCTTTAACTCCCATATTTGAACATCTTGTTGCTAGAGGCCAATGACCTGTTAGAATGACCGTAAGTTATTATCCGATTCCCTACAAGTGAATGAGCAATGGATGAACGATAATAAAATTGAAAAATCGATTGGACAGGCCTTACAAGCACAAGCCTAATTAGTAGCTCACATGGCAGTTCACGAGGCACAGGTAGAGGACGTGGTCGTAGCTATTCCAACAAAGGTCGTGGTGGCCAGAATTATGGTGATACTGACCAAAATAATACTGGTTCCAATCACAATCCAAATTCAAATTCCTCTTGGCAAAAAGGACGTTATGAGTGCAAATCAAAAGGTGACAATCAAACTGCCAATTGTGCTCAAGAAGAGGATTATGACGAAGATGATCATGCATTATTAATGGTAGCCACATCAAATGAAACTCCAAATTACCAGACTTGGTATTTGGATACTAGTTGCACGAATCACATGTGTGGCCAAAAGAGTTTGGAGATTTTGATGAATCGTTTCGCACAAGAGTGAAATTTGGAGATGGAAGATTCGTTTCGGTGACTAGAAAAGGGCGAATTCTTATAACATTGAAGAATAGTGATCACAGGTACATTTCAAATGTTTTCTTCGTACCTGATATGAAAAGTAATTTGTTGAGTATGGGACAGTTGGCCGAAAATGGTTATGTGATGCACGTCTCTAGAAATCAATTCTCAATTTTTGATAAAGAAGGTAATATGATTCTTGAAACCTTTTTATCAAAAAATTGTTTGTTTCCAGTAGATTTTAATTTGGGTGATTTCAAGTGCTTGAATGCAATGGTGAATGATGAATCATGGTTATGACACTTACGTTTTGGGCATTTAAATTTTCAGAGTTATGAAAAATCTTTCCAAACATAATTTAGTGAAAGGTTTACCCAATATTCATCACCCTCATCAATTGTGTGAGACTTGTATTTTTGGAAAGAATCAAAGGACATCTTTTTCTAAAGAGGCTTGGCGTGCAAAATTTCCTTCGGAGCTCGTTCATACAGATGTTTATGGCCCAATGAACATATCATCAATTGGAGGGAACAAGTATTTTCTAACATTTATTGATGATTTTTCAAGGAAAACTTGAATTTATTTATTGAAGACCAAAGATGAGGTATTTCATTACTTTAAAATATTTAAAGCATTTGTGGAAAGACAAAGTGGCAAATTAATCAAGATGATGCGTAGTGATGGAGGAGATGAGTACAAGTCAAATGATTTCAAAAGTCATTGTGAAGAAGCTGGGTTGCAACATAACATTACTGTTCCCTACACTCCTCAACACAACAGAGTAGCTGAGAGAAAGAATAGATGTTGAACAAATCACCTACCAAAAGTCTTCCAAACACAACTCCTATTGAGGCATGGAGTGGATTCAAACCCAATGTCCAACACTTGAAGATATTTGGATCAATTGCTTATGCTCATGTCCTTAAGGCAACAAAGATCCAAGTTAGATGATAGGGCAGTAAAGACAATTTTCATTGGATATAAGCAAGGAGGGTACAAATTGTACAATCCAATGACAAAGAAGGTGATAGTAAGTCGTGATGTTACATTTGCAAAAAATGAGGTATGGGATTGGAATACAACAGGTGACATAGACTCAACAAAACGTTACATTTATGTTTTGAATGAGGATGCAAATGTAGAAGATAGTTTCAATGAAGAAACACCTGAAGTTCAACCTGAAGTTGCAGCCCCAATTGCAACTACTATGGAAAGGCCAAGAAGGGAGGGCGACAATCTGCACATCTTCAAGATTACGAGGTTAATCTCGACGATGAGGTTGATAATGATGGAGAATTAGTCCATTTTTCTTTTTTTGCAGATTCAGAACCCGTTGGACTCGAAAATGCCATTAAAAATCCCAAATAGCAAAAGGTTATGAACGAAAAATTGATGGCAATTGAGAAAAATGATACATGACAGTTGACTAATCTTCCAAAAGGACACAAAACAATTGATAAGAAGTGGATGTATAAAATTAAAGTGAAAGCAAATAGTGAAATTGACAAATACAAAGCAAGGTTGGTGGCAAAGGGATTTAAGCAAAGAGAAGGCTTTGATCATGAAGAAATATTTTCTTCGCCCAAAATGGAAACTGTGAGATTAATTATTCCTTTGGCGGCACAAAAGCAATGGAAAATTCCATGGAAGAAGTCAAAAGATGATATTGCAGATATTATTCAGCAAGCCATTGAAGATCGATGCCTTCATCAAGTTAAGCTCAGCCTGAAGATCATTCCAAATCAGAATTAAGGAGGGATGTTGATTATTGTTTTATTTATTTATTAATTCTTATTTAAATTTAGTATTTTAATATTATTTGTGTTTCTAGTTTTTAATCATTAATGAGATCGTGCAATAATGTAATAGTAGATCCCAGATTTTAGGTAGTGGGAATAATGCAATTTATTTTTGAAATTTTATTTTGGTTATATATTGTTGAATGGAAATAATTTGGTGGTGTTCTCCAATTAAATATATTTTTCTGCACAGCCTAGTTTCGTCTCAAATTATCTCAACCTCGCTTCTTCTCTATAGTTTAATTTTCTACACAAGTTAACATGAGGGACCAAATTTAAGCTTTTTCTAAAGTTTGAGGACTAAATTTAGACTTTTGAAAGTCAAAGAACCAAAATGGAACAAATGGCATACTCTAGGGACCAAAATGATATTTTAACCTTTATTTTATTGCATGATAATTACTTGTATGGTAATTATGCTTGATGAATGGGCCTTTTTGTATTTGATACTTGTTTGGGGTTCATTTGTAATTAAGTATTTATGGAGGTTTGTTTTGAGGCTTGGAATTTAGGAGACCCTCTTTGGTAAATTACCAAGTCTTTCGTAAGACTTGGTGGGGAGGTATTGTAGGTATGTGGAGCTAAAATGGGGGAGGTTGTGTTGAACCACAAACAACACTCCGTCGAGTCCAAATTCATTTGCATTCTCACATTCCCATATCACTCCCTTACTCGGTTACCCTTTCATCTCTCAAGCCTCATTCGCCCACCTCCTTGATCAAGATCAAGCTCAAGGTTATTGAAGAAACTCTGTCTTTCTTTCTTATTTTATTTCTTCTCAAAGGTTCATTAAATATACATCATGAGGCAAAAAAGGATCCTTAAAAAGCTCAACAACCTAACCACCTAAAAAAAAATTCAAATGATTTATTCATTATTACAAAAATGTCCTAACTTTCAATACTCCGCTCAAGCTGAATTGTAGATGTTATACAAACCCAGCTTGCTATTCAGGTCTTCGAAGTTAGGTCTTTACAATGGTTTGGTGAGGATGTCTGCCACTTGCTGCTTGGTGGACACATAGGAAAGCTGAATCACTTCATTGGTAATTT